>JAHZMX010000088.1:0-13803 GCA_027743895.1 Seira musarum
TTCTTGATGTTGAGGATATGGAAGAGCCTTACCTCGGTGGAATCAGTTATCATTGCGTTGCTCCAGGAAAACGCTTCCAGTCGATGAGTAATCTTTCTGGAGGAGAGAAAACACTTGCTGCTTTGGCATTATTATTTGCCATCCAAAGGTAAATTTTTATGTTCGCTTCAAATTCTATTTATTAAATTGTATTGTAATTACACAATATTATACTACCTTCCATTCATTCATATTTAGTGTTGAACAGCTATTCGGGAGGAAACTGATGTTTGTCTTAGGAGCGCAGTATACACTTTGGATTTAACTCCTTACTTAGCTTAATTTAGATAAAACTGTGACAGTAACATTCAGATTATTTCTACTTATTTTCATTTTATCTATTTATTACTGGATAATTCTGAATGAATTAACTACTTACGCTACGCTTAAAATTATTTATTAGTTTTAATGTTGAATCCTGCCAAAATAGGTAAATGATTTAGTGTTGCAATATTTAATTGCATTTCCTGATTTTGGAGTTAACTTTGTCGATGTTCTTTTAATAATAAGCTTCAGCTTTTATTGTAACGTGAAATGCAAATTTTTTTCTTTCCTCCTATTCTTCGTATCGTACATAATTACGTTTCTAGACTGTTTCCTTCTTAGGGTGCATTATGGTCGGCATTATCCTTTCAGTTTTATCATTCCTGAAAAAAAAGTAGAATTCATTATAGTCTTGCGTGATTTAATGCTCAGGAAATCCTGCCATGCAGTTTCTGGCTGGCTCTGACTCATCTCATCTCCGTTCGTTTTTATCATTATCATTAAGACAATACCAACCATGATGATCATGATCATAATTTTTTGTTCCCCATACTTCCGGTGTGAAGTGAAGATTCTGAAACTGAATTAATTTTCAAGGTTTTTATGCCTTCATCCCTTTTTTAGGTGATTTAATAGTTGTAGTTGTAATTATAATGAAAAGAGCAGATGCTGATCTTATGGCATATTCCCTCATAATTCCCAGAGAAAAGTTAATTTATGGAAGGGGATTAGGTTTGCAGACGGAAAGGATGGAAAATTCATTTGCATTTTTACGACGTGCGTACAATATGCGTAGAGAAAGCCGCATCCAATTCCATCATATTTTCTATTGAATTATCTTACTAATCCGTCACTAGTTTTTTTGTGTCTGTTCCGTTCCTGTTCTCTTCTATGTCTGCATCGCTGCATCGTACATTCATTCCAGAGTTTGAAATTTTTCAAGGAAAATTAAATGAAACGTAAACGAAGCCAAAGCAGAAATTTCATCTCCTCTCACTCAAGCAGGAACATTGTTTCTTTTCTGCTACTGTTGCAATACATAATAATACAATTGACAATTACAATCCTTTCCACGGTTTTTTTTATCTGCGAACTATCCATTTACTTATGTTCTGCGAAAAACTCATCATTTTCTCTTTTTATCTCTTTTGATTTCCGATTTGAGATAGTGATGTGATGTGAATGTGATTTTCAATCAATTTTGTTCCTTTTGTTCTTTTTGTTATTGTTGCCGTCTCAGTCTTCCCCGACTCAACTCGACTCCCACCACTCCCACGACATTTGTTTTCTATTTCCATTTCTCCTGCCTTCATTGCAAAGACGAAGCTACATTTAGCGTTCACTGACTTTCCGTTAAAAATACAATTTCTGACAAACCTAGTGAGGTTATTATAACGGATTTCCATGAAAAACGTTGTCCAGTATAATGAACTTGAGGAATTTTCCGCAGACGTAATCAGATTTTCTCCAGACTCCAGACCGATTCTCGCTGCCAGGACAAGAATAAATGAAAACGATCATGATATGATCAGCGTCATCATCACAAGCCGAAGATAGTACCAATGGCATTGCATGAAAAGGCATTATCATCACTTCAATTGTGTTTGTATGGTTTGTGCATTATTCATTGTGAAGCGGAAGCAAATCGTGAATTCCGAAAGTCAAAGAAAATTACTCATGAGCACTGTGACCTGCAGATATTTATTTTTCTCAAAATTAAGATAGCATTTTTGATTTATTCATTGCCTTAAAACGGCCATTTGGTCCTGTTCCAAAGAGCTTCATAATAAATATTATTATTTTAGTAAAATTACTTTCCTCATATTTTCCATTTTTCAAAGAAATGCATTGTGCATTTTTACAATTCAACTTCAACCTTTCTTCAACTTGTCAATGTCAAAGTTCCAACTGAGATTCCTTCTTAAATAAATAAAATATTCTTCACAAAAAAATGAACAAGTTGGAAAGAAATTCTTATACATATTCAAAATTAGCTTGGTTCTTTTCCCTTTCACTGAATCGAATCAAAGACTCTCGAAGTGTGAGTTAAAGTAACAATAACAATGGAAGTAGAAATAGTACGAAAAAAATGGATAGCACACATCATTATTATCATGTAGACTGGAAGATGGAACATCTTTTCACTGAGCAAAGTAATGGATCGAGCAATCCTCAAGATTTGACATGGACCACAGCATACTGGAAAAGGGGAAAACTTTTTGTATCATCATCATCCATTTTCGATATGAAAAGATTGCATTTTGCACTAAGAAAGTTTTTTTACTTCCATTTCCATCAGATTTTTTTTGTGGTGGCTTGGCTGCAGCTGGTGTTGTGGCATCCGCATCTTGTTTTCCGCTTTCGCTAGAAACTTTCTTTCTCCGCGAGTGAGTGCATTGCTCTGCTGGACTGACTGAACTGAACCGAATTGGAATGGAGTTTTGTCTTCATTTTTTTTGTCGCAGTCNTTCTTTCTCCGCGAGTGAGTGCATTGCTCTGCTGGACTGACTGAACTGAACCGAATTGGAATGGAGTTTTGTCTTCATTTTTTTTTGTCGCAGTCACGGGGGAATCCCAGCGGAACGAGAACGGGTAACGAAATGCAATGCAATGATAATATTTTTGAGGGGGAAGTAAAAAAATAAGAAAAAAAGATTTTAACATTTTCCAAGATCGGTGCTATTATTATTAATATGATGCTTTCTTCTCCACTGGTTTGGCTTCGTTGCGCTTGTAAATGTGATCATTCCGAGATAGATTCCCAGTCAAAGTCTCGGGGGATGAGGGATAAAGAAATAAGATGTAAAAAGATGAAGTGGAGATGATCTAAAAGTTTTGTTTGTGTTTAGTGTTTACCTTAACTTAACTTTTGGTTTAGGGCGAGGAGCGAGGGAAGGAGACGAGAAAGGGAAGGGAAATATAAAGTGCACTTTATTAGAGATCGATTGAAAGCTTTCAATTTTATATTGATTCATACCTATGTCCCCCCTTCTTTTTTTTAGTCTGTCAAGCGAGAAGTTTTAAAAAAATCGAAAATTCAAAATTTACGAAAATGGAAAGACTTGAGATTATAAGTGGGGAATTTTTTTTGGAAATAATGAATAAACAGGGAACATGTCAATATTTAGGGGCTACCTGAGACGCTCATGTTACAATTTCTAGATTTTGGTTTCATTTTTCCCAGAAAATGATTTTTTCAGGAAACGGAATTTCTCGGAAGCTGAAGGCACTTCATCTTGCATTGAAGATAAATTCAATTTATTTAATGTTTTCAGCTACGTCTTTGTAATCACGCATCACATTTTGTGGGATTGTTCAATTTGTAGAGGCAAGTATGTAGGGCAATTTAATTAAAAATAAAAAAAACATTCGAGACGATTTTGATTCAGGCCTGAAAATTAAAGTAGAAGGGGTAGGTACTCTGCCCATATAACCTTCAAAAGCAAAATTCCTCGACTTGGAAGAACCAAGAACCCACTCGGAATTGAAGGAGGACCTCTAATTACTGAGAATCAATTTAATCACCGCTCGTAAACACATCCTTGTTCCGACAAGACTTGAATTCATAATCAGGCTTGGTCCTGAAAAAAATCGAATTCGACTGCCCTGGACTTAGACTGGACTGGAAAGATAATAAAAAAAGTTCTATAAGCCTCACTCACTCGTCGAACAAGAAGAAGGCAATCAATTCTACGATGTTTGCTTTTGCTATTCCAGTCCATCCTCCTTTGATATTCATTTTTCTTCTACGGCTTCTTCTTGGTCAATATTTAACTTTGAAAAGATAAAAAGGGAACAAGAAAAGAATCGCAAAAACAACATAAGTATAACACGATTCGCGGATTTCTGGGAAGGATAGGATGACCGAGACAAAACCAACTGGAGCTGGATGAAACTGAATCGAAGAATGTGGGATAACGCGACAGAAGACAAAGCAGATTGAGCTTTGGGGTAACGTGAAGTCAATGGTGATAGGAAGAAAGCTCTGGGCTACAAAGGTCCAAGAGAAAATGACATGACATGTTTATCAATCCTTGAGTTGAGGTAACTACGCTTCTGTTGAACACGACATAACATGACACTACAGCTTACAATGTTACCTGCGCTTATTAGAAGATCAATTCATTTTTTATCTTGTGCAGTCCAGTTCAATACTTTGAATTCAGTTGTTTTATGAAAATGCAAATCGAAACAGGAGCCCAGAGTCATAGTCAATTCGTCCATTGACCCAACGGAGATCGATAATGCCAGATTTTACTGAATACTCTTCGAAAGGAAATGAATAGGATTATCATGAAGCATCATTACATTCACAAAAAAGAATTTATGCTCTAGTCCGTGGTCCGAATCTTCGTGTCTTGATCGGATTGAATGGGATAATTTTGTGAGTACTGAATTCTGTCAAAAGACTCGGACAAAGGATGATTCAAGGGGTGCCTCGAAAATTGGATGAAGCACAGCAAGTAATCTCATCATATTTTCGTATTTTGTACGTGAAAATTGAGATAGGCATGAGAGGACATAGACGAATTGAAAGGAAATCCCTATCTTATTCTTTCACCTCACCTTACTTCATGCGACCAGACAAACCAGAGGTAACAAAAATGACGGGTTTTTATATCCGAATTACTGCGGCATTTCTACAAATCTGATCGTCAGAATCATCAATTATTTTAGAATAAGTGGAGCTTCGGTCTAAAAATCTCAGGCTTATTACCCAGCAGCTGCTTAAATCTACAAAGGCCACCTCTGGTGGTCTAGTCGATAGATATCATGTTTTTGTAGACTTTCGACGAAAATTGAAAAACATGAAAACTGCGTAGTAGTAGCTAATTCAGTTCAGTTTGTTCACGAAAATTGAAATAAAATACAGACAAAACTTTTTTAGAAAGAATAATATAAAGTTTTATTTAAAAATGTATCTTAAAGTAATTTTATTAGCGTTACATTTAATTTTCATAACTGTTTTTTCGGAGTCATATAAAAGAATCTGGAATTCGCACCTCCCTCTCCGACTTTTTGTACGAAAACGTTATTTGCAGGCTCTGGTTCTTCTTCTAAAAGTTTGAGTTTGACATTCGTCCAGGATTTGAAATATTTCTCAACGTCTTCATCATCCACACATCTTGGTGGTCCTGGAATGAAAGCATCAGAATAAATTAAATTAGGGTGAATGCTGTTGTTTCTTAATTTTGAGTACTCGGTTTACCTTCAAATTTTGATTTGTCGTATACCACTGATGACAATAAATATTGGAATTCATGCCCTAAATTTTAAAAAAAGAAAGTAAATTAGGTTTGACACAAAAGAAACTCTAATTTTGAACTACGTTAAAAAAAATGTGGTATTCCATTCGCTAAATGACGGATTTACTTAAGACTTTTTATTTTTTTTAAATGGCTTTTTTTGACTTTTACGAAAAGATTCGTGAAAAAAGGAAATAATTGAAGAATTGGTCTCCAGTAAATAAAAAGCATATTTTCTATTTTGAATTCAATTAATTTTCCATCTCACATGAACCATCAGGTCTCCTCAAAGCTTTCTGCATCGTCTCAATATATTTTTCCCTATCTTTATATTCCACCGCAACGAAGGATCCCCTATCGAACACAAAATCAACAGGTCCGTATTCTTCCATTGGACACGAGAAAAAATCTCCACAATAAATCTGAAGACGTCCACCAGCCCCCGTATACAATTTCCTTGCCTCATCATATTCAAAACTAATTGATTGTTCTTCACTTATGCAATCAATAGCTATTTTGACAAATCAATAGCTATTTTGACTGCCTCAACGGCAAACACACGAAATCCTTGACTGAGGAGGTAGCTGATGTCCATGGTCTTCCCACACAGGGGGAGGAACCATGTCTTCTTGCCATTCTCCTCAAATTGTAACTTATCAAGGACCGGGTCAGATGTCAGATTCTGACCTGTAAATAGGCTCATGTATTTCAGAAGAGTGGGATGGAATGCGTTTTTGTGCCAACGAGTGTCATTTTCATTCCATCGTTTACTCCAGTAATTCACGTTGAATGGATCGGATTCGGATTCATTTTGAGGAACTGAGACAGAGGCCATTATTTTTTCAAGAAAAACTTTTTTCGTGAGTCGAGACAGAACAAAACCAAAACCAAACTTTATGAACTCGAAAGATCGTCTGGTCTGGTCTTTTAAATGAATTGCAATTGCATATGTATTATCCATATGTAAACATCTCGATTATATGGAACATGTGGATTGTATGATGTGATGTTAATCACACTTTCAAGTCAAGTGTTGGTTAGGTTTAATGAAATGAGATGCACTCATGTGTGTTATTTTTTTAAAATTCCACTTGGCTCAACAGTGGTTGCATATTTTCTACACATTGCTACTGTCACTGTCGCTGATATTGTATCAGCTTCAGTTCGACCGATAGCAGAGTATGACATTGCCAATGTTAATGGATTTGGATAGGAAGTGGATGAGTGGACAAATGAATTGCAATACTTTCGTGATCACGAATCTGTCTCAAGATCAACACACTCAAGTTGCATCGTATCCTATCGTTAATCTCATTTGAATAAATAAATTTCTTCTGCACATAACCTATTTTAAAGTCCGTACAAACCAAATAAGATGAAAGACAACAGATTTTGCATCAAAATAAGAAATGCATCCGTTAATATTAAATAAATATGTCATGTCACGTCTATGAGAATACATCTGCATAGTTTGTTCATGTTAATGATGTAGAATGAATTAGTTAGGCAAACTAACTGTTCATTAGTGCTTGCTTACAAGAGAAGACAAATTTTTCAGCTTCCTAATTACTAATTACTTTTCCTCAAAATCAGCCAGTAGCCAGTCAGTAGCTGATTCTGATTACTCGGGCAAGCGTCAACTACATATTTTTCATCAAGTCATGAATGGAATAATTATATCTGCGTGTGTGGTCAACGTTCAGCTTTGGTGTGAATTTATTTGCAGTGAAAAACACTTGATCTATTTGAGGGCAAAGTACTTGACATTATGGCATTTGATGACATGTGATTAATATGAATTGGAACGAGAACGGTTAAAACTTAATCAAAGACATTTTCTGGGAATTATATTGTACCAAATTGCCAGTTGTAGTTTTTACGATTTTCATCTTTTTGCGAATTTTAATTTGCAAATGCTTTAATTTATTTTTTCGTAATTTTTAATCAAAACAATTATTGTGCATTATTCAATGCGCTTTAGTTGACTGTGACTTTATGTCTGTTTTCCATGTGATGTGAGACATTAATGAATGAATGAGAAAAAAAACTTGCAAACAGTTCATAGTTCAAAGAGTCAGTCACCCCAGGTCAAAATTAATTGCATTCTACTTGTAAAACCGTTTTTTGCAATGTAATCCCAATTATGATATTACATCATCATCATCCCACCATCACCTTATTCATGTACCTATCCAGACAAAAAAATATACGCGCATTTTGTCTTTCATCACAATTTTTTTCTCGTTTGTTCACCTTCTTTCTTTGTTCTTTCCTCGTTTTCATTCATCTTTTGTTCTCATTTCTTTTGTTCTTTTTTCTTTCTTTTCAACATTTCCCTAATCATTTCGTCCCGTGCCGTACCTACAAGCAAGAATAAATTTTTTTAGTAAAAAGAAAATGTATTATTAAAAATTCTCCTTTTTTTATATAGTTCAGGACTGAAAGAAATAAAAGGATTGTGAGGCATCGTCATTACTCTGATGGAGTGGAGTACTACAGCTCAAACAGAAGTTCAACGATCAACATTCTTAGCGCTTTCATGTTTGGTGGGAAGTGAAATGATGTGAGTAATGCACATTCATTCGTTTCAGGTCAAGAGTAATTTTTTTGCAAACGAGTGCTTTTTGTTCTATTGATTACAATTGTGCTGTCTCTTTTCATATTTAACCCTTCCCTTCAGATAATGACTACGATTTTTTTTATGTTGTTCATTTCAAGTCTGTATGAACATAAAACAAAACTATGCTAAACACTCATTCCATCACATGATATATTTCTTTACATTTTATTTAATTTTCATATCATTTTCGCAAAAACTGAATATTTTTCCAGTGGAATCCGTACATAAGTAGGGATAAGCCCTTGTGTCAAGAAGAGATGAAGATAGCACAGACTCTACTCTGCTCTCTTCAGATTTTCATATTTATTAATTCCAGTCGATTTCGCACATTTCATTGCACCGCTTTCACTCTCTCTTCCTCACACACACTCTGCATCTTTCTCGAGATTGCAAAAAGCATTAAAACATGTGAACAATGCCTATTATTAATTTCACTTCGCATCGTATAGGAAAGTGGAAGCAAAAGACCAATTCAATCTGAAACTTAAGTAAGCTGATCGTGAGTGAGCGAACCGTGCGAAATGAATAGCCATTTTTTTATTTTTATTATTCCCATTCATATTCCACCATTACTGCACTCCATCGTCTCATCATCGTTTTATGCTTTGCCCCTGCCCTGTCTCCCTGTCCCTGTCCCGTTAATCGTAATCAACCGTACGGAATGAAGTGGGTGGCTCGGTTTGGTTTGGCTTCGATCCGCTTACGGTTATGGTTGAAGTAAAAGCCTTTTTTCACTGCTCAATGAAATGATGATGAAGAGCGAATCCAATCCAGGAAATTCATGACTGCAGGACAGAAGCATAAGGCGAAATCATGGGACTCGACTGGAGGCAACGAAATGAGAAGAGTCACACATTTCCCGGAAACTTTTCTATATCCTTGATTCAGCATATTCTATTGCTGATGCTGTGCTGTGCTGGAGAAAGAGAATAAGATTAGATAAATAATAACTTCCACCTCGAGTTTTTTTTAGGAAACAGGCGAATAGAACAGAATTGTACAAGTTGAATTGAATGAGTTATGTTAGGAGACTTGAGCTGACACATCGAAAAAGTTCATTAAACTCGTTCAACTTCCTCCTCCTAATCATATCGAATTTTTGGGGGGATTGGAGTCTCTGCGAGAAATGACTGCAACAGAAGTAAATGAAAATGACGAGTTTGCATGAAGTTGTTCAGCAGAATTTCGGAGAATCCCAGCCTCATTAATAAGTTATGTTTCATAACTTATGAATGATGTAATGTACAAATCCCTTCTTCTTGGAAAGTTTTAGGCTGCAGGAAATGTGGAGGTCGAGAATTGAAAATTGTGATTAAATTCCAAGGGATTTTTACTATAATCATTTATAAAAGGTGAATGAGTAGGAGAATATGCTTGTATTGCGGAGGAGTAAAACAATAGGAAAAGGTCAGGTCCCCGAATTCCAAAAACTTCAGAAGGTAAAATCAAATCCGGATGTTTTTGATACACATCAAAAGAAAACCCGAGGGCATTGAAAAAGTTGAAATGCCAAAGCAAACCAAGCCATGCTAGGCAAACAAGAACTGAACCAGGTCAGTAAAGTCATTCACTGTCAGATTTTAAAAGGATTTTTCTCCATTGAGAATTTTTGGGAAAGTTGTGAAAACACGAGAAGCTAAAAGCCAAACGCCTGTCAAACGCAAAACTCAGGATCGTACCGACTTGCTCGCGAGTAAAGTGGCTTCGTACTCATCTCCATCTCCATTTTTGCTAAAATGGCTTTAATCTTCACTTGCCTTCCAGGCAAACACTTTAAATAAACTCCAAACATGATATGACCTTTGTATTTATTTGTAGTTTATATACCTAAATTATCAGAAACTATGTTCCAGCTACTTTTAAAATGTCAGTGCTGTTTGCTTAAAATGTTGTTTCTTCAATTCCATTAAACTAAACTCCTACACTCAATTGACTCCCAAGACCTTCGAAGTTCTTAATCGCCCACGAATTCAGCTGTTTTTCATGTCTCCAAGAATTTATTTCGTGATGCCGGGATGAATGGGGTTGTTGAGTCTATCGAAGTAGATTGAAATAGGTTTTGCTGGGCAAGTGGGTGTTCTATTTACCCAAAACATCTCTGAACATTCCATGACTAAATCTCTTATGTTTCTGCTAATTGTGCAGAATCCCAAACGGCAATGAAACCATTGAAATGCGACAGATGAAGGTGTGAGCTATTGGTTAGTTACATGTCCTCCTCATTAAACTTATTTAAGTCGTTCATACAGCTTCGTTCCAGCAAGTCACTCAAGTGGAATGCCTGTTCAGAAAAAATGTTAAATTATTCTGGATTCATTTCAGCTACCTTCAAGGCAAAATAAGCAGGTTGGACGGGAGAGTGAATAAACTGCTATTTTCTATTGCTCAACTAAAAATATGATTGCTGCAATGATATTGCAATCGAGATTGTTATATTTGTGATTGCATCTATTTGAGAGCACCTGCCTTGTGTGTGGGTGTCCTCCCATCAGTAGTTTCATAAGTTTAAAATTAAAAAAGACTGGAGAATAAGTAGAAAGGAGTACATACAAATCTGGAATAATAATCCATGCCTACTGAAATGAAAAATGAATCGTGAGCCAAGGACATGTCTAATATTACCTACGGAAGCACTTGTGAAAGACCATGAATCTATTTTTTGAACTGGCAAAATGACAACGACAACGACTCTAAAAAAAGAAATGATTTGCGTGTAGCAACGGAGGTGGGAGAGCAATCCCTGCAAAGCGGTTTGGCATGAAATTCCTTCAACGGTATAAATTGTACCTCGCAATCGATTTCCATAAGCCTTTGTGGAAGGAGCGATGAACGAGAGAGCTGCTGCTACAATATGCAAAACGATATTAACTACCGAACCAAAGTGGGCTATACATGAATGACTTACTTCGAGCCGAGCCTCCTTTGGATTGAGAAGGTAATTGCACGTTCTCTTTACTTTCTTGATTGCTTTTCTACTCTACAGTCTCTACAAAATCCTAACATTCCATGACAAAGTCGAACCCGAACCGAGGGACAAGGTATTATTAGCATGACTCTAGTTACATCGAATGAAACGAAAGAATCCAATTTTAAAAGAGAAGAAATGTTTTAAATTCAGCTTTAGCACAATTTCAGTTTTCCTGTTCTGCTTCTTTCATAAAAATCTTTGTCAATTTTCTCAAAGCTGGGAGGAAATGGTAGAAGGATGCGCTTTCCTCCTTCCTCCTACTATTCTTTTACACTCTTTGCACAGGTGACACCTGGGCACATAGTCCCATCCATTTTTTAGACTTGTATTTATAATTTTTGTTGCTTTCACTGTGATATATTACCGTTTTTAAAAAGTCACTACACTTCTCTATCTGTAATGGCTTATGGCACACTTTGAATAGGGAATTTTAAGTGGACTCGTGTGAAGCATGGCATTTCCTTCCATGAAACTTTCAAGTGAAAAAAGAACCAGCAGGGGCCAACAAAGTCATGCCATTGCCATGTGATGTAAAGCCTTCTCATAAAAACCATATATTTCTTTTCTTCATGCAGGAAATAAAGAATTGTTCTTGTTCTTTTCTGTTACATTGTGAGGTAGGTACCTGGACAAAAAAAGCTCCACAATTTTAACGTTTTTAAAGCATGACCTCCTCCACTCCACTCCAGAGGAGTTTTTTTTAAATGGAACACTTTCATCAGAAGAAAGTCGACTAGTTGACTTCACACTAGAGATAAAGCAATGAAAACGGTGCTAGCTTTGGTTGGTCTGGTCTTATTACAAAATTTTCTTTTCATTACTGCAACGCTGGAGAGTTGGAGAGTTTACCTATTCTTTCTCGTTTGTTTGTATTCCACGCACAGAGGGGAAGACAAGGCACGTTTTCTTGTTCTCCAGAAATAGGTACTATCGACTGCCAACTTTCATCAGAAGAAAGTCGACTAGTTGACTTCACACTAGAGATAAAGCAGTGAAAACGGTGCTAGTTTTTTTGGTCTGGTCTTATTACAAAAATTTCTTCTCATTACTGCAACGCTGGAGAGTCGGAGAGTTTACCTATTCTTTCTCGTTTGTTTGTATTCCATGCACAGAGGGGAAGACAAGGCACGTTTTCTTGTTCTCCAGAAATAGGCACTATCGACTGCCATCTCAACTTAACCCACCTTTCCGTGCTAAATGCTAATGAATGGGTAGCAATAAAAAAGTTTTGGTTTCACCATATGCTTTATGTTGGGCACTCAAGCAAAAAAATATTATTATGACCGTTCATTCTAATGGATTCTACAAGAATCATTTTCAAAAACATTATATTTTTTTCCAAACAAAATGTCGCATGTGTGGAAGAATCCACTGAAAGTGAGTTTTGACAGTCGCGACGAAAATGCGTTAACCCAAACCACAAAATGTTTTTTCAGACTTTCTCAAAACTTTAGTCATTTTGATAATGCGTCGAGTCCCGAGCATAATACTGTAGCAGTTCCGTATCAGATACTAAATTGCTAATTTATGCCATGTCATAGCATGCCACACAAGTCAAGTTCAACCTTTCTCGTCCTTCATTCTTTTTATCAAGTGAAGGAAAGTATGTGCCCACGCACGTCACGTCACTTCAGTCAACACAACACACTTAAAATTGGACGTGACGTTTAGAGCTTGAGAAGATAATTGATTAAATTAAATTCATGAGTAAATATTGACTCTCTTCCTTCCAAGGCTTCACTTTCCAGAACATCGATCAAAAAGGCAAGCCAGAAGAACAAGATAAAAGGATAAAGCTGGAAAAGGTGGGAAAGTGCGTACGTCAGAGTAGGAGGTACGGGATCATTTCCATTTCTACTGAATTTTGTTTTCTTTACTTCGCTATCGATATCCAAAAATGTCAAAGTGTAATGGAATGGAGAAGTGAGCTTTTTGGAACATTGGAACAATTATTCCGTAGGTTAAAGGTTAAGAAAGCAAAAGTTCTAAAATTAGAAGAAGGTGTGAGTGTGAGATGGAAAACATGCGGTGTGAAAATGTAGTACAAAAATAACATAATGATGGTAACTTCCTTCCGGTTGAATAGAGAAGGTGTGGAGAAAAGAAAGTAACGAGTTTTTTTCTAGAAGTTTTGCATTACATAAACGAATAATAATGATGGGAATAAAGTTTACACGCGAAATCTCACAATCTTTAATCCACTGCATTGTGAGCAGCTGGTCAGAATAAAGTATAAATATTATTTATAATATGACGTACTTTCTCATAAATTTGAATGTGACTTTCAGAAAATGCGAGAAGGTCGAGCAAAAACTACGCCTTACATGGCTCCTAAAAGTATGGCGCATGAGTAACGGGCAATCGTTCAAAAACTCCTTTAAATACGAATGCTTATGCATTTTTTAGGTCAAATGTGAAATTTTAAAGCAATAACGCAAGAGTCAGTTTGATACAAAATAAATTATAAACGAAATAAAATGTACTTTCAAGAACGGATATAAAAAAACAATTTGGAAAGCTGGCGTATCACAAAAATGAAATACAAAACTGGGAAAAGTTTTTATGTCATCAAGAAAGTTTAATTTAGCAGACAAGTTTTCACGAAATGTAGTAAAGTCAAGGTAAAGTTAAATAAAGAAAACATGTGGAGGCGACTGAACGGGCCT
>JAHZMX010000090.1:0-11060 GCA_027743895.1 Seira musarum
GTTCCAACAACAACCCTCCCCTCAACAAAATGTTCAGCAATTAAGCCAACAACTTCAGCAAGCATCCATTTCCATTTCCTCCATGCAAACTCCCATCCATTCCTTAGTCCAACAGGCCCAAACGGCCGAGCAGCAGCTGCATAATACAAGCCCCCCAACTAGTTCGGCACAAGCAGGTGGCACCAGTCATTTAATGCTTTCAACTGGTGGTCCACATTCCCCCAATTCCCAGCTTGATGCTTACTCTTATGAGGTGCTCCTTCGCGGAACTCGACCAGAAGATTTGGTCGGACAGGATGTGTTGGGTAAAATTATTGAAGATCCGAGTAACGTGAATAACATGCCGTATGATACTCCTGAAGCGTATGCATATTACCAAAGCATCCTGAATGATGAGATTTTCACCAGTGGTGCGACAACATCACAGCAACAGCAAGCTACAATATCAAGGACATCTACAATACAGCAACAGCTTTCTGGAAATCTTCAGGATCCAAATGATGCACTCCAGCAACAATCCCACCATTCAGGGCAAATTGAATTTGTTCTGGGACTTGAGAGTGACGATCACGAAAGGGGTAATGGGAATGGTGGTGGGAGGCAGGATGAAATGACTTTGGCTGGCGTGTCAGGTCAGCAACAGTTCCTGGATCCGAATGACGCGTTGGTCACCATTAAATCTCATAATCAGACTGATAGCACATTGAGGAATTTATTAATGATGGACTCAAGTCGGGGTCATGTGTCTGGTACTGAAGAAGCATGGTTATTAGCGGAATACCAAAATCGTCTTCTTCAAGGCGACTTTTCCCAAAGATCTTCATCTTCGATTAGGAATGGCATGATTACGACGGTGAGCTCTGGGAATACTCTAGTTCCAAACTCCGTTCTTAGTATAAATGGACTTCCAACAAGCATAGGTACTCAATCATGGAGTAACGATTCTTCCACTTGGCAGCGAAGCACGATACAATGGCAACATCAAGCCGGAGTTTCAGTACGATCAAGATGAGGTGATGGATTATAGTTCGATCGAACCTGACAAAGGGGCCTCCAGTGGTGCAAATGGTGGTTCCAACAGTGGTAGTATTGTTGTCTCAAAAAGGATTTCTCAACTACAAGCCGCGTATGGGGATCAAGGGATGGACGATGTCAATTTGGTCTCGGATAGAGATTTGGCAAATGGATTGCCTCTCCTCCAGAACATGCCTCTTTCCATGCCGATGGATCTCCAACAACCTCTTGGATTACTCCAGACTGCAGCGGCATCTCAAAGCACAACCTCACTGAAAAATGCTCTTTTAAGCAGTCAAGCAAATGGGATTCCAATAGATTTACAACAGCATCAGAAAATGCTGTCCGCCTCTGCGGGATCAGGAATGGATATGGATGACCAACCAGTTAATCTAATGGCAGCTGTCAATTTGGAGCTTAGCCATCACTCTGGCTCAACTGGGGTGTCTCAACACCATCACTCCCAGCAACAACAACAACATTCTGCGGCGCATTTGCTCCCACATCATTTGGCGGAAGTGAAAAGTTTAAGCCATTCCAGTAACACTGGAGGAAATAGTGGGAGCCAAGATCATTCTAGCCAACAAGTATCCGGACGGTTCTTATGCTCTCCAAATTCATCACCAGCAACAACCTCAACTTTTACAAAATGACTATCAGCAACATCAACACCACAACCTTGTTGAAGTTAGTAATTTGAGTCCAGTTCTTGACAATATCGATGAGCGAAGAATTATCCGAGTGAAAAAGAACCGAGATAGTTTGTCCTTCGGCCATGAAAGCGATGTAAGTGGATTCCCTCCACCAAATATTATCCCAGACAAACCTATTCAACCAAAGTCTCAGGCTTCCCTACCAAGTGTACTCCAACTAATCAAATTTGGAAATGGGGATGATGAACTAGCTGTTTTCACGCGAAACAAGTCTATTCCACCAAACACTCGTTTTGGACCCGTGGAAGGCTCTCTGGTGAAAGCATGTGCAGAAGACATGGACACCATGAACGCAATTTATCCTTGCCTCATCGTAACAGACCATCACAACAACGTCTTGTGGAAAGTAAACAGGGAGGATGATGACTGCTGTAATTGGATGAAATACGTGCGAATGGCGCATTCGATTAAGGATCAAAATGCCCTGGTCAGTGAAAGTGATAATGATGGACACTTGTATTTCACAACCTGCAAAGAAATCCCACCGAGAACTGAGATCCAAGTTGGATTCAGTATTGAGTACGCTCAGAAATACGGATTACCTTATTTATTAACAGTACCCAATAGTAGCCAAAGCCAAAGCACCAATGTTCCCATTTCTTCCCCATCCATTTTGGATGATGGGAAACTTGCGATATCTGGTATTCAACAGCAGAATCAAGCCTCTACGATTGCTGCAACATCTTCCGTTATTCACGGATCCCAAAACTTTCTCAATCAGCAACAACAACAACAACTCCAAAAATCCATTGCGGATGATGCATCAATTATTGTACAGAATCATCATAGCCACCATCACGTTCACCATCCCCCGCAGTCTACTTCCGTGAGCCCTGAAACAACTTCCGCTGTATTACAACAACAGCAACCTCAGCAACAACACCAATTGTCGCAACAACACCCTCCACCTCAGCAGCAACCAGCTCCCCAGCCACAAAAAAGTGTAATTGTTGAATCGTACCAATGCTTTGAGTGCGAACAGGAGTTCCAGGATGTCCTCCAGCTTCAAGAACATCTTGATAAAATGCATAAAGAACCGGAAATACGAAGGCCAAAAAAGAAAGCAATAAAAAAGTATCAACAACAGCAACAACAACAGCAGCAGCAACAACAACAACAGCAGCAACAGCAACAAATTTCTGCTGTGTCAACCACAAATCATACTTCCGGTGAAAGTAATACGGACCCATCCTTTTCGTACCCTGTCGCTGAGAGAAACAGCAACGATTCTGATAAAATATCAAGTCAGCAGCCCCCACAAATCAATCAAAGTGGAAGTGTGGACAGTAGCAGCCAAAGCAATTGTGTTGATTCATCAGATCCCATCCACAACATCCCCTTAACGAAAAAGAGGAAAGCGGCATCATCAATGAAGGCGTCATCCTCTTCACTCTCTTCTATAGATAAAAATGCTACATCATCAAGTGTCATCAAAACTGAGAATGCTGCATCTGTTCTCCAAGGTTTTAATAAAATGGACTCCATGTCCAATACAGGAAATCATAATAGCAAAAGTATGTCATCAATTGCCTTGGAAAAGGATCCATTGGACATGGAGGATGATGACATGAGTGATGCAAAAAGCAATGACGCTCATCAGCAAATTCAAAACCAACAACAGCAAATCCAAGCAGATGGTGGCTGTAACGACGGTGATGTAACGGCAAGTCAACCTCCAGTGAAGGTGAAATGCACAATGTGCTACAAATCATTTGCCACAAAGGAGCGACTTGACAGGCACATGATCGTTCATAGCGATGAGGATACAAAACCATTGAAATGCCCATTCTGTCCGAAGCGTTTCTTAACCAATTCTGCCCTCGCGGGGCACATTAAGACTCATGCAGGTACCTAAATCTTTTTTTTTATTTTTTACAAATCGCTCTGCATTTTTTTTTTTGTCGAACATGGCCTTGCCGCGTGCCCAAGTAATTTTCACTGTAGTCTTGATGTCCTGCAGTGTGGCTAGTAATTACACTCCGAGGTTGCCTAATGATAACATTGATCGCTAAAACTGTTTTTCTTTTCTTTCATATTGCAGAGGAAGGAAAATGTTTCGAGTGTCCTATTTGTAACTTTTCCACGCAGCAGTTGCTTCAATTAAAGGAACACGTGCAGACACATAAGAACAGGGACAGTGGGATGTTCCATTGTCCTCAATGTCCAAAGGTGAACTTTTATTCTTCATTGAAATTCGATTAGAATAATATTCAAATGTCCATCAAAAATTAATCAATAATGAATTTATTTTGTAGAAATTCTCGGCATATTCTATGATCCGAAAACATATCAGAGCATTTCACGGTCCCCGCCAGTATGAATGCGAACAATGCCCAATGTCCTTCCCCACATCAAACGAAGCGTAAAGCGATTGAACTGACAATTCCAAAAGACAAAAATATCAAAAAGTTCTTCCCAAAAATCACCCCCGAGGAGTATGAGCGCTTCGTTTATAAATGTTCGGAATGCATGGTAAGGATCTCAAGGAAATACATTTGAGTGATTGTAATGATATGATGATAAGTAGCCGTTATTTTATTGCAACGATTTCTTTGTATTTTTAGGTGGGTTTTAAAAGACGTGGAATGTTGGTCAATCATTTGGCTAAAAGACATCCGGAAAAGCCACCCCAGCAAGTTCCAGAGCTCAACATGCCAATTGTACGACCAAGTCGAAATTTCTTCTGCCTTTACTGCGACCGCGTATACAAGTCAAGTTCGAAAAGGAAAGCGCATATCATTAAAGCACATCCTGGAAAACCTGTTCCACCTCAAGCAAGAAGTAAAGACATTCCCCAACAAATTGCCACGTTTATTGAATCAAATCCAGACCAACCCCTCCAACCCGGAACAATTGTGCAAACATTGACAGATGACGGAAATAATACTGCACGAGCCGGTGTTGTTAGCTCTGCAGTGTCCTCAACCAGACTTGGAACAGGAACGGTGTCCAGTTCAGCCTTGGCTGCTGTTGTGAGAAGGGAAACTGTTGTGGGGAAAGTTGTTGCCCAACCGCATGGATGTCAATGGTGCCACCGTCAGTACGCCACAAGGGCAAAGTTACTGCAACATCAGAGAAAGGCTCACATCCACCTAATGCCTCCAGACATGCAGGTAAATAAAATCCCAGTATTACTTTGCCCCAATTCAAGCAGAAACGTTAAAGTTGGTCTATTTTTTTTTCTCTATTCGTAGTTGCCACGAACTCAAAAGAACAATGTGATGCGGAAGGAGAGTGCAAAGTCTAAATCTTCAGGGATTAAGACAGAACAAGATTCCGTGATTTCATCCAACTCCAACGTTCCATCTTCCAAAACCGACTCTACTTCCTCTTCAAACCGAGCCTCGAAAGTTTCAACATCAAACAACTCAAGTAGCGGTGTAACCACAACAAGTGTAGTTGTTACACAATCAGTACCATCCATATCTGGAGGAACGGCAGTTACTACGGAATCAACATCAACTTCCATCGTAACCGCTCCAACAACTGTGACCACAACAGCAGCAGCGGCAACTTTGCAGGCATTACAAGCGGAAGGTCTCCCATTTCAAACAGAGGAAGGGCTTGTTGGTATCCTGGTTACACCCGTAGGAGTTGGATCCAATGTAGAGCTTGCACAAATCATTGTTCCCGTTGGTACCGCAAATCCAGCGCAAGCTGCTACCGCTGCGCTGTCCGCTCTTCAAGGTGTAAACTTTAGTGTGCTGCAAGCGGGTCAAGTGTCCAGTTTAACTGGAGGAGGCAGTAATAATAACAATAGTAGTGATAATTCTAATAGTAATAATAATAACGGTACCGATGCATCTCCAAATATCATCTCCCTTTCAACCTCTTCAAGTAATAATGTCTCTAATTTAGAGAGTTCCTCGACAGCAACAGGAACGGGAATCATTACTATTAGCACAGCAGGAACAAATAGCGCTAGTAATAGCAACGTCTCTACAGTCAGTCGAATTGCCAATGTTATTCAACATCATCAAAGTAATAATAATAATAATAATATTAATAGTAATTCTGAAAATAATTCTAATAACAGTAGTAATGCGACAAGTAGCAGTGGTAGTGGTGTGATCTCAACTACTGGTAAAATCTAGTTCTTATATTCAGAAAGTATGTAATAATTTTAATCAAGTCAACCCAGCCAAGTCGTGGAGAGCTAATAAGTAATAATAATAATAATGATGAGCATTGCAAAATAAAAATGACATTTTTGCTAAACATTTTGACTCATTTTTAATAAGTTTAAGCCTAAGCTGGAAGGGGGAAAGATTTATTCGAATCATTTTTTATGTATCACAAAGAAAAACGACAATTGTGGAGCATAATATTTACATTTCCCATTGCTGAGCTGATTTGTAAGTAAATATTAATGGGTGGGGTTGATGAATTAAAGTCTGATGCTCGCAAAATCTAGTTCTTTTATTCAGAAAGTATGTAATAATTTTAATCAAGTCAACCCAGCCAAGTCGTGGAGAGCTAATAAGTAATAATAATAATAATGAGCATTGCAAAATAAAAATGACATTTTTGCTATACATTTTGACTCATTTTTAATAAGTTAAAGCTGGAAGGGGGAAAGATTTATTCGAATCATTTTTTATGTATCACAAAGAAAAACGACAATTGTGGAGCATAATATTTTACATTTCCCATTGCTGAGCTGATTTGTAAGTAAATATTAATGGGTGGGGTTGAAGAATTAAAGTCTGATGCTCGCTGATGGTTAGTTATTTTTTTGTTATTTTGTTTTTGTGCGTGAGGCAAGACTTTAGTATTATGCAACAAAATCATTTTGTTCTAAAATGTAAGACTTTTTTTTAAAATGAAGTTTGTCCGGTGGAAAAGGGTTTAAATTTTTTTGATTATGTCAACAACATAACGATTGTAAACTTGTATTTTAATTAACTCTCTCAATTTTTATTTTTAGTTTGTTACATAAATTTACGAAAGGATGAGGAAATTTTTAATGCAACTAACCATTACTGTGTAAGGTGGAGTGAAGAGGAGAGTGCTTTTTAAGCTGTGCATTTACCATAGATTGTGTATCTGAGAGAAGACAATATAGGGCTTCTTTTTAATAAAAAACTATTAAATAAACATTTTTCATTTATGAAATGTTTTTTTTTTCGGGATGAACCACCTTTTTATAATAATTTTAAGGATTTTATGAAATACGTTTACGTACATAATTTATTGTAGATGAAAAGTGGTTAAATCACCACATTTTCCTGCAATAGAAATTCCATTTTTTATCATGAAATGAAAAGGAACAAAACTATATCACGAGACATGATGATACGATTTTTTGTTAGAAAACTATTCTTTTTAAAGATAAAAGTATTCCAAGAACAGAGTCTTATCAAGAAACCTATGAAGAAATACATAATATATTATACCTTTTTAAAAACCTCATAGATAACTTTTTGAATGGCATAATATTTTTTGGTATACAAAAATCAAAACTCACCAAAAACCCGAGTTCTTTGTGTCTTGTAGGGAAAAAAATGTGAAAACTTTACCAACAAAACAACCTTGCTAAATAAATTGTAAAAGAAATTCTTAAACTAAAATATTTAAAAAATAAAACGAAGATGAAGACAAGTTACGAAACAAACAGGTGAAATTTTATGCTTTCACTATTAAAAAGAAGTACATGAAGCTATTTAAAACAGAGAAAGTTGTTCTTTAAATAGATTCTATATTGAATACTATGATTGTAAATGACAATGTCATCATGTATTTTTAAAAAATGAATAAAAATGAAAATGTGTTTACTTTGAAAACAAAACGATCTCGTTTATTTTTGGATTTTTATTATCTGAATGATTCTTTTATCACTTTCAGGCACGAAATGTGCATTCTTTAAAAAATTATTACGTCGTGATGTTGCATACAAGATGGATCCGTCCGGATGTGCTGAAAACAATCAAATTGTTTTTTGGAGATGTTTTTTGTGATGACATTTTCATATCATTTTCATTTGAAAAGGATGCTTTAGCTGACGACAACTACAGTCGCTGGAAATGGAAGTCAACCACAGTTGCTTTTTCCATCAAAGAAAGAAAGCTATTTTTAGAGTCAAACGTTTCTTTTTTCCCAAGATGACGTTCGCATACGAGTATAGTAGATACATAATATCATTTCATTTTTAATATGGATCATGATATAATTCTTAATTGCAAACTTTTCATGTCTGGCCTGCCTGCATCCAATTCCAATCTTGACTTGACTGACATGTGCAAGGTGAAGCTATAAGGCAAACAATTTTTTAATAAACCTGGGCTCAGATATGACGGGAGATATGCCCCAAAGAAAGCACAGATTAAAGCGTGGTGCGTTGGCGGAGATAAATTATAGCTTCGGGAGACGCTGTTACTCTTCTTAGTATTTCTTCCAAAATCATGAACGGGTGGCTCATATTCACTCAACAGGCTCATGAAATAAATGTTGGATGTTCTTCAGGATTTTGTTACATCCATTTCTCGGAGGAAAAAGACGGTACGTTATGTTACACTGGTATCGAGTCCAATTCAATCCAATCCACCATACACCACCTCGGGAACAGACAAGACAAGAATCTATAGTTTATGATGATGTCACATAAAAATATGTATAAAAGGTACGGCGTCAATAGCCCTAAAAATCTCGCCCTAAGGTATACTTTACCCAAAAGACAATTACCCTAAAACGGGTCGCCCAAATCATGAACGACAGATACCCTAAACATTTTTATTTTCCAGTTTCGCGAAATAAACTTTATTCACATCAACGCATGAAAGGATTTTACGAGCAAATCTGACTATATTACAGATGGTCATTAAAAATATCCTTTGATATTATCAGAAATGCTTTTCAAGTATACTAATGGACCAAGTTCTGTTTTGTAAGCCGAGACACTTTTCTGAAGCCGGTCATCGTAGTCTTTACAGTCCAATTCAATCCAATCCACCATACACCACCTCGGGAACAGACAAGACAAGAATCTATAGTTTATGATGATGTCACATAAAAATATTTATAAAAACCGTCGTTCGTAGACTAAAAGTCGATACGTACTTATACATGTGGCATGGCGTGGAGTAGCTGTACCTAATGAGGCAATAAAAAGAAGCGTGCAAAATCCAAGTCGGTTTAAAAAAAATGAAGCCCATGCGAGTGGGGAATGCGAACGCGATGAGTTTTTTTTTTCACTCGATCCTGCAAATATGATTATGATGATATGAAAAAATGTTTATACAAAGAGGATATTTCTCGAACATATTCAGGGTGGGTTTCCCAAAGCACATTAACGATATCAACAATCTTTTAGGTGTAAGAGGCGTAGGTGGCAGAAAATCAAAGCAAAAAAGTTTTACATGAAAAATTCTTCAGTAGTAATAGTAACTTTCTTCGTTTGCAAGTGCAGTCGTATCCTCTCTTCTGCCACGTGATTAAGTTATATTTTCGACTACATAATCATTTTTTGTAATATACTTTCTTCAATTAGCAATTAATTAATTACAAGTTTATACGTCATTATTTGCCAAATCTTTACATTACATCATGGCTCTGAGCTACAGCTTCACAACCACAGCTCGCCCAAGTAGGCAAGCTTTGGAATTGCAGAAACGGCATATGGAACTTATGGGGCTAGCTGACACAATTAATGGACCAACTTCCATAGAAGAGCTCAAGGATTTGGTTAGCGATCGATGGCGAAGGCCACACAAGCCTTGTGATGAAGTATACCCAAAAATTTATGTTGGAGGAGAGTAAGTGCAAATAATTGTTTCAAATCAACCGCAATTTAATTATATGTAATGTAATCAATTTGTCATTTTAAAATTGCTAGGAAAGCAGCGAGAGATATAGATTTACTGAAAAGTCTCGGCATCACGCACATTTTGAATGCTGCTAGTGGAGAAATTTCCATCAAAGACTTGTATTACATTCAGAATGGCCACAAGTGCATGGTTTGCAATATTCCAGCCTTGGACGTGAGTTCTTTTTGCATGAAACCCTATTTTGATGAAGCCAATCACTTCATAGAAATTGCAACATTGACTGGACGTAAGAAAGAAAAAAACAAATCCATAAATAAAATTCTTTAAACCAATTAATTATCTACTTTTACTAATTTTGTAAAAAACAGGAATCCTCATACATTGCCGAGAGGACACTGGCTCAAGAGCAGCAACATTAGCAATAGCCTATCTCATGATGAGGAAAAATATGTCTGCTCTTGAAGCAGTGAAAACTGTCAGGTACAAAATCACAATCACTTATTTTACGAGCAAGAAATACTGTTTTGTTATTTTTTGCAGAGGGAGGCGGATGGTACAGCCGAATGACGGATTCCTGAGACAAATTGTTGAACTTGATGACAAGCTTCGCAAAAACAAGATCTTTTAAGACAATAAAATGCGATATAATAAAAATCAATTTGTATTTACTTATTCTTTGTAAAAAGACCAAATGAAATTATATGAATTAAATTTTCGTTGGTCTGTGAATATTTAATGGTCTGAATTTTTGTTTCGGTAATTTTAATTGTATCCGAAATGATAAGAAAACCATTGGCATTTGGTACTCCTTATAACTGGACTGGATGGAGATGCATAGCTTTGCTTCACAGAAAATCTTTGTCTATTTCATGCCAACCGAACCTCAAAGAAACGAGATATTTGACTTCATGAAATATCAAAGGCAAACAGAGCATCTAACTCGCTCGTGGTCGTACTAAACAGCTGCTGAGCTCACCGGCGGTGGCGGTCCATGATACCTTTTGTTTTCATCTGTTCCCCGTTGGCTTGTCAAACTTATTTTTGCAAATATAAAGGTTTTATTATGGAGCTGATAATTGATAATAAAGCAAACTACTAAAATAATATTATATACTTTTACTGCAGTGAAAGTGTGTATTCAATTATCAAGTGTTAATGTAAAATGTCGCAAAGTCCCGGTCGAAGTGACTGCAAAAGATTAAAGTTTGGAGTTGAGAGCGTCTCCGATGATGAATCTTTTGAGGAGAACTGTTCCCAAATTGCATCAAAGAAATCCAAGACGATGTTCATAGCGGTGCATTTAGGTAAAACTAATTACTACGGATCACATTAGTTAATCATGATTTTTTTAATGGTGCCATTGTTTAACAGATAGTTTTTGTTTCTCCAGGAGCAGGAAATCATTCGGAGAAGCGGAGCGTGGAATATCGTAAGATTTGCGACAATGTTTGTAGAAAGGTTCAGAAATATGAGACGTTATCTTACTGACTACACAGTTGTAACTTTTTTTGTTTAAAATTAAACCTCATTCATTATTGCAGTCCTTTTGTGATGTACCTAAATAAAATAC
>JAHZMX010000091.1:0-10370 GCA_027743895.1 Seira musarum
CATGTGCGACTGATGCGATGTGAATAAGGTTCGAGCAACCTAATAGCTTCCACGAAAGGATGTTTATTTTCGTTCAATTTTCCTATTTCCGACAATTCCATCAAGTTATTTGACGTGTGTTCATAAACACAAATGTGAGCGAGCACTTACTAACTAACGCTACTTGAGTACAATTTTTTACGGCTTTTTTTTTGTCCAGAGGGAAGGTTAATTCTCATTTCATTTCCTTCCTATATTTCTCGCTTGTTTGGCTTTTCTCTTTCACTCGTTTTCGTGTCGTGACACTGTAATCGTGAGAGTTACCCAAGCGAAAAGTAGTGAAGCCTCTCTGGTGCTGAAATAAACAAAAAGATTATGTATTAAAATAGAGCAAAAAAAATCCTGTCCACAAATTGTTCACAAATCACAAGCCAAAGCCAACACAAGGCAATTGCTGTTCCTTAATTTTGTTACTTAACCGAGGCCAAGCAAATGAACATGATGCCACAAGGCATAAAAGTCAAACTGTGCGAGTCGAAATTTAATGTGGCGTAAATTGGAATTAAAACTGTGATCAATCTAATTCCATCAAATTGCATTTTTTGTCCATGCCTCCCAGTCAAAAAATCATGTTGTAATGTGCCAAGTCACCGTGTCAAAATATTACAGTAAGCTGAAGTCTCTCTAATCTGTCTCGTCAGCACAATTTACAACACAGGAAAATAATATTGGTTAATGCCTTCAAGCAACCTGTGACTGACTTATGTATCTATCGTATCTTATCGAAAGAATGTGGTGCACTTAACATGTCCTTTCCACCTTCGTTTAAATCTCCCCTGTTTCACCTGAGGATTCATAGTGATGGACATAGGCATGATCTCATTTTTTATCAATTCTTGCAAAACTATTGAAAGAGGAACTGCAGCTACAAATCTCCCGTCCATTATAAATGATAATGATGAGTGAGTGAGTGAGATGGGATACTGAAATATTGTAGGTGCAATAAAACACTTTGTTGTGTGAGTCAAGGGTGGAGCCTATTACGTATCAAAATGTAAACAATGGGTGCATTGAAATGCGAAATATATTATACCTGTCTGTACGCAGTTGCACTATTATTGCTACTTGTGATGAAATTGCAAACTTTGTTTAGCATTTTACCCTCTCTCTCTCCCTCTCCACTCTGTAATTTTCAATTAGGCATTGTTCAACGATCGCCTAATTTTTAAGAAAGCGTTCAGGGAAAAAAAAAGTTGGCCACAACAGTCATAATCATTTCATAATGATGATTCATGATTTTCACTTTGAACATATTTTAACTTGAGCTGCGGCTGTCTTTCCGCTTTGATGAAATGAGTTGATTGAATGCGGAAAAAGTGAAATTACATAACAAAATTGAATTGAAACCAATTGAAGCAAAGAATAAGTCTGTGGTGAATATGAAAATGGAAACCAATCTTATTAAATGGATTCATGCTATAATTAATTGACTATAAAATTTTAATTAAAAATCACAGACGTATTAATAATAATATAACATAACTTTGGTTGGTTATCTATACACATTTTGTGATTGATGATGCTAACTAAATCCGGGTATTTAGAAAACAAAGCCGCAAGCAAATGATATTTTGGAAGCCAAGAATACAATCAATGAACCAAGAAGTATAATAAAAATATTTTGAGTGATATTTTTGTCAGCATCACTCATGATTGGAAAGTGTTTTCATTCTTTACATAACCACGTCCATCTCATTCTGTTAAGCAAAGTAAGGAAGAATTTGCGTTCAACTCAGGATGAACTGATTTCAGGTTGAAAGTCGAAAATGAGTACGTAATCCCTCTCAAATCCTCAAACAATTCGAGCAACGCAATGATGCATGGCCATGCCCATATCGTCTTCAAATAAGTGATGTACATTTACAAAGAGCTTCAGTAGTACCTAAATGCATGGTACAATGCAAAGTAAACCTAATATAGCCTGAGGATTGGGAAGGGAAAGAGAACAATAAACAATGAGATTACACTTGGTAAATAAGTATCTCCAAAAATTCGAGTTTAAGCTCAAGCTCAGGTAAATGCCAATATTTGCTACCAAAACTAAAACCAAGACCATATACCCTTCCTTCTTGAATTGCTACCATTGTCATCAATATCGAATTCCTTTTGTGATTATTATATTGTGCATGATGATGATCAGGAAAATTCAAATTCACGCATATTGCCATCATTAAAGCGAGAAGACAACAAGATCATGAAAAATTACAAGAACGTTCCGTTTCGCTGACACTTTATAATAAATAATTGCAATCACTCCGTCAGTTCAGTAGGCAAGCAATTTATACAGACATAAATACACACATAGGAAATACTAGTACAAGAGTGAGAAATCGAATTCCTTATCGAATATTACAATGTAATGGTGAAATATCTGAGCATATAAAACAGGCAAGGATGAGGTGAGAAAACACACTTCATTCTTTTGGCTCAAGTGAAGGAAAAGTCGTGACAGTCATTTAAAAGTTCCACACAGAAGAAAAAGCAATAGAATCACTTTTCAATAGTAAAATTCCATTTTTACGCGTGATGCATTGTGCTCCGCGGTCGCGGCTCTTATTCCTTTTGTCCTCCGTATATTGCTGCATTACACTGCATAATTCTTCACAAAAATTTTCATTTTACAGCTTTCGAACATTCGACGGATGGTGATACTACTATTGTAAAAGTAGTATTATAGTACAGTAAGCACTGATACGAAATCAGCATTTTTATTGATAGCACATATTTTTTTAATGAAATGATGCATAATGAATTTCGTGTAAAAAGTAGAAGAGGAGGTGTTCATTCACAATCAGTCCCCTGTTCAGTAAAAAGCAGCGATGCGAGGGAGAGAAGGAACGAGGACATTTTGACACTTAAAAAGAGAGATCCGTGTCGTATTCAATATATTTTATAGGAAATACCCAAAAGCGATGAATAACGTGGTTTATGCCCTGCCATTAGCTCAGGATTTTGTCATCATTCGCTCGCACTACAAAGGGATAAAAATTAGCGTAGCCTTGCAAAAATGCTTAGGCAATTGATATGAAGGGAATCCATATAGGTAGGTAGGCCAACCCAAAAATAAAGCAAACCGCAAGGGATTTTTGAAAAAGAGGACTGATGATGGTAATGACAAAAAACGACCGACTCCATCACACCACATCATCCCTCCAAGACATATGAAACTTATAGTTGTAAAACAATCAGCAAGTGAGTGAAATGAAGAACACATATCTATACATACCATTAGTAACAACCATAAAAACGTTCGAAGAAGTGAAATACAAAAGCCAATTTTGAAATTTTTGTCGCTTTTCGCCTCGCTCGCGTGTCTCATGAGGCAATTGATATGAAGGGAATCCATATAGGTAGGTAGGCCAACCCAAAAATAAAGCAAACCGCAAGGGATTTTTGAAAAAGAGGACTGATGATGATAATGACAAAAAACGACCGACTCCATCACACCACATCATCCCTCCAAGACATATGAAACTTATATAGTTGTAAAACAATCAGCAAGTGAGTGAAATGAAGAACACATATCTATACATACTACATATTAGTAACAACCATAAAAACGTTCGAAGAAGTGAAATACAAAAGCCAATTTTGAAATTTTTGTCGCTTTTCGCCTCGCTCGCGTGTCTCATGTGATGTACTAGAAGGGAAGAAGCCAAAATTTATTTGTAGCTCATTTGTCCTAAGAATCATGTCATGCCACGAGCAATGCTCTTAGGTGCATTAGTATTTCTTGTCAATAACATGCGAAAAATATTCGCACATAACTTACAATCACAATCATCTTCCTTAAGAAATGATGAGGAAAGGATACAAAAGAAAATTATGAGTTTAGTTTACTTTATCTATTTTCTCGCTAACCATCTTCCAAAACACAAAGGGATCTAAATTAATACCTTTTGTAAATTACCGCACAATGGATAGCTGTCGATACATCATTATTATTTGTAAAAAAATAAGACAAAAATTAGTGTCATGTCACATTTACGCATTTTTTAATTTGAGTTAAAAAAAATCACATATTTACTTCGATGAGCACAATTCCTCAATACTATTAATTTTAAAGAAGACAAATAGCTTCATTTCTTCATCTGCATTATTATTAATAACCCTTTTTAAAAGTAAATGAAAAAGGGGACAAGCAAAACAACACAGTTCATTCATTTTACAAACAGACTGACAAAAGTGCACACACAAGACAATGCCCAATATATCATTCAATTTTCACTCATTCTTTTTTCCCCATTCGACATTATCATTATCGTATTTGCCATCCGCCAACCAAACATTTTTCAAAGATTTTCCTAGCGCCAGAGCAATAATAAGATGTAATGTAGAGAAGTGGTAGCATTCAAATAAAGTGATAAATTATTTTTTTCTGGTTGTGACTCCACTCTGCATACTATCATTGTTACTGTAACCGCAGCAGTAGTATAGCCAGTAATCATCATAAAAAAGACGCTGACACTGTTACGGTATTCGAAAGACAACATTTTTACGGAATTGTCAACTTGAAATTTTTATTGTCATTTCTTGCTACTGAGCTTCACTCTCAACTGACATTAGTGACAACTACATTTATGTCAATAAAAAGGGAGGTTTTTTTTAACAAACCATTATAAGGAGAATGTGAGTGAGGGACGTTTATTATGAAGAAAAAAAGAGATTGAAATGAAGATGAAGTGCTTGAAAAATGACTTGTGCTTCAATGAATTTTTGCCAAAATGGCTTAATGTTATTATCCCCGGTCCTGTCATTTTCATAAAAGAACGGCTCACTGAATCCTTCGTTCGATGGGCCGATTTTATAAAGTTAACACATCATTATTATGCGACTAGATGAGTAGGTAGGAGTAGTATGCAAAAATTATAATTTCTTCGTTTGTGAAGGAACCGTTACCGACACAGCTATTTTCTCTGTCTTTGAAAATGACTTTTTTTGTCTCAGTGGATGGGGCAAGCTTTTGTACAGAAGCGACAAAGAAATAAATTTTATTATAATTTTCCTTTTGCATTGGCAATAATGATGAGATGATGGAGATGCGCTTTATAAAACCATTTTAAACGCTCATTTTGACCGTTAGTGTTGTCAGAAGAAGGAAAAGGCGTCGACGGTGTTCCTGTGTTGCATAATTACTGCTTCATAATTTTTTCATTAAAGATTTTATTTTTCGTGTTTTTTTATATCGCCTTCTGTATTTAGATTTTAAGAGGACGTTTTTACGATACGATCATATTTCTATTACAAAGCAGAGAGGAGTTCATGGAGTGAGGTAATAAAAGGCAAAAATTTGATGATATGATGATGAAGAGCAGATCAAGTACATTTGTAAATTTTTGGCTCTTTAAAACGTTAATAGGTTCTGCAATGTCATATTTCATTAACTCCACTCATTTGTGCTTGGCTTCCTATTTGAGAGTTCATAAAACAAAAAAAAAGTGAATGAGCAATGAAGTAGGTTTTTTGAAAGATGCGAAGAAGTGCGACGCAATGTTGCGGTTATGGTAGCTTGAATGGCTCTTGAAAAATGATTTTGATTGCAAATCCATATAATCCTTTTCTGCATAGCAAAACCGCATTAATTACTGTTAGGAATTTAGTAGTTCATACAAAAAAATATATGTATTTCATTCATAGCACAAACTACTTTATTGGTTTTCAGTAACATAAAAATGATCAATTGGTAACAATGAAAAGGCAAATAGGTAGGCATTTTTATTGCGCAATAGTTAAAAAATGAAGAGTCTCTAGGCTTGCTTCATGCATATCTACCCGCAAAAATTTGTAAATATAATCAAGCAAACGTACTTACTCAGCAATATTCATGAAGTATGTATTCGTAGAGGGGAGATGTGAAGATAACGCATTTATTTACATTATGACTAATGACAATCGAAGGAAAAAACAGCATGGACTATGATAGATGATATCATTTAGGTGGTCTTTCTCAACAAAAATGGAATCCGAAGCTGCCCTTAATGACTGAAAAGGTAATCACTCATGCAATTCTTCTACAGTCGGAAAAAAATGTTTTGTAATTTGTATCTACTTCTCACTGCACAGCATGATGAACCTACATGAAAGACTCTTATGACTCAACATGAATAAACTTTACATGAGCATGACCATCATAATTGTTTTTTTTTTTTTGAAAATCACTAAAAATAACAGAAATATACTTGATAATTATGTGCCTATATGAGGGGAAGGTATTGATGCGTCAACAATTCTTTTTATAAATTGCATATCAAAAATTTTAATCTACCACTCAGCCTAAGCCTTTGAATATTTCATGACATGACATGCTTGAGCATACAAAAAAATACATATAAAATCCTGTCACATAATTTATGATGATGATCGGATGAAAAAGAGAAACTTTGTAATAAGTCATTTACGAGGTAAATTCCGTCCACCTTCAAACTAATAAATTCACTATTTATATTGCAATGTGTCAAATTCCTCACCTTTTCCGATGAAAAAAACTTTCTCTGGCTTAATTAAATCCATAAACAATTTATCCCAAAAATAAGTTATTAAATTCACTCACTGTCACAAAAAAAGTTAATGTACTTTTTTAAAAGAAATAGTAGATCGCCGGATTCAGTTTGACCTAAACACAGTCACAAAGTCATACTACCTGGGTTTACGTTATACAAGCAAAGTCAACACAAATATATTTTTTCAGAAAAATGTGCGTGGTTTCTCTACTGGCAATAAAACCAATGACACAAACACTTGTTGCTTCCTTTACGAAACGAAACCAGAACGAAATGAGAAAAAGGTTGTTTTCTGTTCAATTTTTCTCACTTTTGAGAGCAAGAGCGTCAGCGTTTATAAATTTCACAAGAAAAGAACTGTGACTCCGACGATGCCTAAGAAGAAACTGAAAAATATTTTTTTTCTGTAGAGAAGTTTGAAACATGCATGCACCAAAACTTCTTATTGCTGGTTGTCCATAATTAAGGTTCTTTCTCAGACAAGAGGTTTCATTCCGAGACACACAAAAATTGTGTTTTGTAATAGAAAAGCCAACGTAAAATTAACGTTCCATAACAAATGAAGTGAAAAAACGAACCCACACTTCTTTCATGAAACATGAAATGTTTTTAAAAAAAAGGAACCAACACTTGAAATCAGGTATGTACGCAACGCAGTACCCTTCTTGTTCACCCTCAACAAAAAAATTTATCAGAAGGAAGGGTCCGTTGTTCCTTGTATTATTACGAGTCCTTGTTCGCGTCGCGTTTTTCCCTTTGATGATGATAATGGTCTTATGAGAATATCTTACATACCTACTTAAGTACAGGTTTAACTATAATACATTTACACAACCTTTACGCTTTTCCCCTTGAAAAAAATGAAGGAACGCTTGTCCTGTCCTGTTCATTCCTGATTGTGATTGTGAGTGAGGAGAAAAACCTCTAAAAAGATTCCGTTTTTTATCTTTCAAAATGATCTAAAGAAGCTTTTTTTATCCAGAGGTCCTTTCTTCACATTCTTCAAAGCCAACGTGGGGATGAATTACGATCCACAACACTATTTACCGAGCATTAAGCACAGAAATAAAACTTGGACAACAAAATAACTAAAAAAGGTATGAATGGTTCGTCTCACTGGAACAAAGGTCCACTGTTCCAAGTAAGTTCCAGTCTAAGACCGCCAGCATAACAAACACAAAACAAATGCATGCAACGCAACATCAATGCTATTGCATTGTACTTCATAAAAACAGCATGAAAAGTGAGTCACAAAAAATTTAGTATTTTTTCACGGTTCGATAATGAAAATAAAATTTAACTTCATCTGCAACACAAAATATTTGTAGTAAAACGATGATTTTTCAACGTTGTTGGCTCAGGCTCATCTTCCACGCTCTTAAAAGTCATGAATTGGTAAGCAATGCAAATGACAATGCGACAACAAAGAAACTTTAGATAATGTGATGTCCTTTTTTATTCAGGAAAAATGCGTCGGTGATCTGATGTGATGTGATGGAATTACAAGAGGCGATAGCAAAATCCATGCGTTTACCTCGTTCGTCAAACTGAAACTAAAATATTTCATCTTTTTTCACAGAACACCATCGCATCATCATCAATACGAAACCAACAACGTGCAGAATAGGCATAAAGCGAACGCTGTTGCTGTTTTGTTTGTAAGTACGCATTTATTGTGGCCAAAGTTAATGTAAAATAGCATTACTTACCAGCCCAGCGTGAAGCATTAAAGTCTAGAGATCCAAGCCAGAGCCAGTTAGATTAGGATGAAGTATTGCGATGATTGCATGAACATTGCCACTCTAGTTCTATGGCTTTTTTACTCGATGTGATGTGATGTGAATATTGTAAAATTCGAAGTGGAGAAGATAATGTAATATTGCCATAATGCAGCTTGTTCAACAGTATTGCAGAGATTCGCTTCTTGCACCCTAGACAGGTTTCACTATGATGTGATGTGAACTAAAATGATTCTTCTAAGAAGATCTTTGAACATGTTCTTAAAATCTTTTTGAAGCTGAGCTGTGTCATAATGCGACTTTGCTCTGGCGAAGAAAAGACGAAATGGATGAGTTAATATCATCACTTTTTTCCTATAATTACGTGTTATGTGAAGTGATTTCGTGTATTCGCAATGAAATGAATGGGATGGATCTTGTAGTGAAGGATTTTTAATTCTTCTGAATAAAGTATCGACAGCACAGTCAGTCGATAATAATAATAATGTAATCTGAACCTTTTCTTGGAACATGCAAAATACTACATTTTTGTTTTTGTCCATCAAAACTAGTTCGTTTTCGGTGTGTGTATTATAATTTAAATGAAGTCAAGGTCAATTTTAATGTTGCCAATAAGACGGATTTTAAGTTTTCATTTGTAGAAACGGCTGATCCTCTTCAAATTAACAGCGACCATCTCTTACTTTAACTCCCGAACAGCATTTAAACCTTCGAATGGAATATACCTTAGACTTCGATAAGCTTCCCTAAGCCCCCATATAAATTCATTTACAGATGCAAACGCAACAAAGATAAAAGATCCCAACTTGTGTGCGCTGCTTGCATTTTGAGAAGAGAAAGATAGACGACGTCAAAGCATTGCTTCGAGGATATGATAAAACCATCCGTCTTCCATCCAGTGCTGAAGACAATTGTTGGAANGAGAAGAGAAAGATAGACGACGTCAAAGCATTGCTTCGAGGATATGATAAAAGCAGGCGTCTTTCATCCAGTGCTGCCGTGGTGTAGTGGCATCACATCTGTCTTACACACAGAAGGTCTCAGGTTCGAACCCTGGCGGCAGCACATAACTTTTGGATCTTTTGAATCTTAACCCTGAAGACAGTTGTTGGAACATTTTCTCAACCTTCATATATCTCATCTTTACAATTTTATTTTTAAGTTCATTTGAAAAAAGGTTATCAAATTAAATTCGATCACCATATCATGATATGATGGGATTGGGATGGAGCTCATTGCATTCTTTTCTGATGTCGACGATCAAGTGGCATTTGGCTGAGACTCCAAAGTTGATATCTGAGCGACACATAGTGGAAACTGAAAGTATCGCTGGCTCAATTCCCTAAACTCTTTTCCTGACAATCTGTTTTATATCAGCTGTAAGTGAAGACCATAGATTGAGAATGAGAAATGTTCTTTTTCATTCATCAAACCCTTTTACATCACATCTCGATCACGTTCCTATTTCCTAGAAAAAATGAGTCAATGCACCTGTGTGATTATAAATGTTAATTTTAATGCAACTATAAGGCTAATTGATGTTAAAGAAGTAATGATTTCAGTTCTGACTCCATTAAACTTTCCATACCATAAGGTTTAATGAAGGTCTCCACGTTACTTATCTAAAACATCAGCAGCAGGTGTCAATTTCTGGGTGGGTGTGCTTGTAGGGCTTTGAACAGAAGTCGCCTTCCGTTTGTGTCTGTGACTCTAGTGACGTACGAATCAGTCAAAATGAACAACATCATGAATGTGAATATGGACACGGTTATAAATAAACTACGGAACACGGTAACCTCCGTCACGAGCACGGTCCAGCAGTTGTCGGTTGTGCTTCCTGGAAACCCTGTTACTCGTGAGTTTGAAGTCACCCAACATATCGGAAGCGGTGGACCTGGTGAGAGAGAAGGACCTAAAAAGAAGTTATCGTTCGAATATCGTTCACCTCCATTCCAATTCATCATTTTTCGTTTTATCGCTTTTTAGGGCACATGTGGAAAATCTATTCGGGATATAAGAAAAGTACAAAGCAAGAGGCTGCGGTTTTTGTATTTGAGAAGAAGCTTTTAGATAAATGGACAAAGAGGGATAG
>JAHZMX010000092.1:0-15011 GCA_027743895.1 Seira musarum
CAAAATATTTCCATCATGTATTGATTTCTAAAAAAACCTCTACCCTTAAACCAATTTGTAAATTTGTAATTGGCTCCAAATTTAATAAATAAAGTTAGTTGTCTCCTGGTGTCTCCTAGTTATTACAAAATACGGTCAGGTACCGCGTAACACACACAAACGACCTGGGTAAGGCTAGACTACTGAAAAAATTGTAGCGCTGAGGTAACATGACCGTATTTTGTAATAACTGGGAGACATCAGAGGCAGCAGAAACAACGGCTTAACTGGCAGGGGCTATAATTCTCACTGCTCATCTCTTTACTGTTCAGTCTCTAAATCATTCCCATATATCATTGCCTAGAATTGCATAATTTTTTGAAGGAGGTTCATGCAGTCTAAAAACATATGACGACCGAAGACAAACCCATTGAAACCAGCGGTAAAACAAGTTTGTCTTGGAAGCAGGTGATCAATCTGCTTTCAAAACGTTCCATTCGGAATAATACATGCTTATCCTTACTCGCTTCATCGTGTCTGTCAGTTCCTAATACCCATTTGTTAAGTTTTAAGGAATTCAGCCGTGCTTTGCGAATTTAAAGTTGAATGCTTCGAATCTGTTTACGATATCATGCTTAGACTCTGTTTATGATATCATCTAATCCAAACAAGACGTTTTTTCATATATGAAGCCAATGCTTCAAATCTGTTTATGATGCCTCTTGATCTAAATAAGAGGTTTATGCAGATTTAAAGTTGCATTCTGTTGAGTGATTTGAATTTGTGCTCCTTCCGCCGGATTATTCATTGGGTCATGCTCATCTGCATCATTATCATGATCAAGTATGACGCAATTCTTTAGTAAAGCTGCAATTTTCACCAAAACCAAGGAAATTCAAAAGGCTAATAATGTTTTTCATCTTGATTTATTATTCCAATTCCAAGTAAATACAAGTATGAAGGTTAGAAAAAGTGTTAAGTAGTGCTTAAAGGCCAAATCACGTGCATTAAAGTCCAGAGCTGACTATTTTAAACAGAGCTGATCCACAAGATCAACTTTATTCGAGAAGCCAGTAAGCGTTCCACAACAGGTAATCCCTCTTGCAATTTTAATTCCACACGCACTTTAGAGCCATTGTACAATATATAAAGCGGATGGTCATGGATGTGTGGTTTTCCAGGAAGCGATTAGAAATTGGCAGACCAAGTAAATATAGAACAACTGAAGAGATGAATATGATGAAAAATATGGTCAAGCGACGGCGCCGTGAAGAGGCAACCAGCCAAGAGCAAGAACTGTTGAGGCGGCAGGATGCCACACGTCGCCGTATTGCCCATTTATTCCATAATGAACAAACAAGAACGAAGACTAGCAAATGCCAAAAGAAAAGAGTCATCGACCAACATTGACAGAAGACCAAGCAAGCCATCAGAGAGAGCAAGATGCCGCTAGCCGTACAGTTGGAAGAAGCAATTGAGAAGGTACGAAGAAAGAATGCAGCCCGCAGTCAGTTTGTTCGAGCATTACAATCAAAGGAAAACAGAGATCATGTGAACGCGATCAATGTCGACAGAGCCCGGGTGATACGCGAATCGAATGCTATACGGCACAGAATATTCCTGCAGGATTTGCATCATTTAACTTGAGCTACCACAGACCCTTTGGGCTATAATTGTTTAAAAGATTGATCTAAACTAAGTCAAAGACATTTTGAGATCGTTATTTTAAAACATTTTTATGTAAAGTCTTTCTAATGGTTCAAAGCGCCGATCTAAGTTAAGTTTACCAAAATAACTGATTTCTTTATAAATTGCTGAAAACATCAGAGTATATTTGGAATAATTCTGATCTCTGTTAACTGACTATTGCATCAGAGGTAAATTTTTACGGAGAAATACTTATTTTTAAAGAAGAAACTAAAATTGGATCATACAATTAATAAACAAAGCCTTAAGCATTTAATGGCTTAAGTTAAAACAGAGCAGCCATTCGTCACAAGCCTTTGGATTTTTTCCTCTCAACACTTGCATTGTGCTCTTTAATGAAAACTTGTGAAGAATGTACACGTGGAATAAATTTTGGAATAATTTGACTTTAGGTAATAGTAAGTAAGGCTAATTAAGAGCATAAATCGCATAAAATGCATTTGGAACAAATTTATGCATAAAAGGTGGTTCCAAAGTGTTTTCGGAGTATTAGTAGAAATTTTAATGAAATCAAAAAGCATAGAAACAATTGAAGATTATAGTTAGTTACGCTACTTTTAGCTTAAAAGCATAATTCTGAGCGAATTTTGAAAAATTGACAGCATTTTAATTATTTAGTACAGTTTTTTGTAAAAAATTCTTACAAAACTGCTTTATTGTGAAAAAAACGAGTAATTGAATTGGCATGACGTTGACACAGTTGTACTTAGGCCACTTATATGGGATTTTGTCCAAAACCCAAAAAACAGCGAGAGTAAAGGTCGTTGCAAGGATGTATTATGTGATGCATAAAGCAATCTTGGATTTAACGTCTTAAGCTTAAAAACTGCTGGTTCGCTACAGTCTAGTTATTATTCAAAAATATACAAGCAGGATAATTTGAAGGACAAAAACTATAAAAGGTTGACAAAAAAAGCATAATGTGGTGGATCGTTTTAGTAAGACTGTCGTTGTTAAAAACAGATAAATGTGTTTTACACAATACAAACAATGCCCTCAAAAGCACTCTTAATATTAATTACTTACTGGATATATCCAAATGTCCAGTTGTATAACCCCCCAACTTGTAGTCACGCCAGGTTCCTCGTGTGCAGTGAAGAACCTAATAACGATAGAGGTAAACAATTATTAAATTGTTGCTTCAATCATGTGGCATTGCAAAACGTTTTCAGTTTTGCTTCTGACGACCCATAAGTTGGCAGCGTAGGTGGACGATGCAAGCTTGTCATATAACTATCCTCGTGATGCCGTAACTGCAGTTAGTATTCTTTAGTTAACACGCAATTTTGGTTGATTCGATAATCTTCATTATGTTTAGAAATTGTCTCAGTACATATAAGGGTCTCAAATCAAAATTTGGATAATAAGTAACAAATTTTCAGTGCACTGTATTAAAGACGCAGTATAGGGACGAAGTATTGAAGACGAAGTATATGGACGAAGCATGAGGACGAAGTATATGGACGAATCATGAGGACGAAGTATATGGACGAATCATGAGGACGAAGTATATGGACGAATCATGAGGACGAAGTATATGGACGAAGTATTAAAGACGAAGTATAGACAAGGACGAAGTATTGGGACGAAGTATTAAGGACGAGGAATGTATCTCGCTGGTTTAATTCGATCGGGTTTTTCCTCCCAGTTACCTACCTCCGTTGGCTTAAAATCGAGCATGCTTTAAAACGTGTATCCTAACATTTTTGTCTTTCAACGCGCCAAGGCACGCTAGCGGGATAACTGGGAGGGAAAGACCAAGTCTACCACGTTAAACAAGACGAACAAAAACATATGTATACTCAAAAGTTTTGGAGAACACTATCGCCAGTCGACATAATATGAGTAGGAAGTCTAGTTAAATTGAGTTTCAGGGTGTGCTAAAAATCCTTTTTCTCAGATTTCTTCCCTGCCGTGGCTCCCCAAGTAGCTAGGGGTCCATTATAGCACAGTAAAAAAAGTATTGATTAGTGAGCTAAGCAGAGAAGCAAAACCACTCTCTTGCTTTGCTCTTTTTCTTTCATCATCATCATCATCGTCATGAACCACCACCACCAAAATCATGATTTTTCAGCTTTCTCCGGAGGAGGAGAAGGAATAAAAAAACCGTTTATAGGTATATTATATTCTTACACGCTTTCCCTTTACATTTTCTTGCTCAGTTTTGTACTATGAGTGTGACAGAAAACATTGAATTAGATCGCCTTTACCAAAGTGTTTTGCGTGGAGGAGCAAAAGGGCCGCCGCGAGAATTTCTTGATAAAGTTCATACCGCAGTTAATATTGGAGATGAGNTTTACCAAAGTGTTTTGCGTGGAGGAGCAAAAGGGCCGCCGCGAGAATTTCTTGATAAAGTTCATACCGCAGTTAATATTGGAGATGAGCAAGAAGAAATAACTCATTTTCAGCGACCTCATTATTCCGAGTTTAACCGTGCTACCTCTGCTAGAAGTGTAATTGCTAATGCATCGACTGCTCAGACTGATCTTAATTTTGGTTCTGCTGCTGATGCTACTGCCGGTGCAATTAGTGCTGGAGCTGGTACGCTTTCTGCGGAAACGATTGGCTTGTATGCTCCACCCGTTATTATTGGAGCTGTAGGTGCAGGTTATGGTGCGTATCATGTAATCAAAACAGCTCAAGTGCATTTCCCTGGACATAATTATCTTGGACCTGGAACAGATTTAAAAGAGGAAAAAAAGCCCGTCGACAAAGATGATGAAATTGCAAAAACCCATGATTTGGCCTATTCTGCGGCAATCGATCGAGACCATGTTGTGAAAGCCGACAATGAAGCAGTTCACCAATTTCATGACGACTTTGTCTCAACTGGAAATATACATTCTGCTGTAGGCGAAGTTGGAATACAAGCAAAGCAGGCTTTAGAGCATTTTATAACGGGACCTATTTACCCAGCCTTGCAAAAAACATCCTGGCAGACACACCTTCAAGAAAAACGCGGCCGAAACTCCAATTCCTCCGAAGAGGGAGAAAGTCGTACACGCAGAGTACGTTTTGACCTCTCATCGTCCTTTGAGGAAGAAGACGAAGTAAGCGAACAAGAGTCAGTAATTACCGGGGAAAGCAGTGGTGAAATGGCAAATGCAGGAGTTGGGACTGCCGCAACGGAAACCACCACCCCTTCCAGTAATAAACAAAAGCATTTAAACAGTGCTGCTGGTTTGAGTGGTGGAACAGTTATAGATGGAGTATATAAAATCAAAAGACCATCAAACTACAGTGACAGCGTTGAAAGAACTTGGGTTAAACAACACAAGTTTCTTACCTATGGCTATTCTCCTTTTTATAAATCAGATTGGACAGCTACTGCAAAAGAAATACACCATGTTTTAACTACGTCTCTCTGTCAAGTTCCAGTCCATGATTTAGCATTCTACTTGGATAACGCCGAAATGAAGCAACTAAAGCCTGGCGAGTACGCTAAGCGATGTCATGTCACCGTCACTCAACGAAACGTACGAGTTGCCTTCGAGACAAACACGGCACAGTCCGGATTAGCAACGTTAAACCAAAATAAAAACGGCGTTTATGCTATTGGTTTACTAAATAACCCTTGGTGCTGCAACGTACAATATACTACTACTGCGAATAAGCCCATGGAACCTGCCGGTATAAAACGCCCTATGAAACACAAAGAGTGGAAGAAAATGTTTTATGGTCACGACACATGGAATGAAGCAAATCCAACTATATTTTACCCCGCACATCATATTGGCATTCCGGTAGAGCCTAAAAATTATTTAGCTATGGCTATGGTTGACGTTGTATCAACTGCATCAGCAACTACAGTTAATCGACCTCGGCTTGGCTGGCCAATGCTAACAAAATATCTACATCAATTTGAAGCATCAGATGCTGTAGGGCTCCCTATTTGCCACTACACGTACGAGTTTGATAAAGCTCCGTTAAAATATTCTAATGCTTATGCGGAGACCACAAAAGGAATGGGTGCGGGAAATACTGTTTTAAGTGAGCCAAAAATGTACATTGGTAATTTTGCTGGCGACACCACTCTACTTACAATTTCTCAAGAATCAAAGGACTGGCGCTTTGGGACGATTAAACAAAAGCATGAGTATACAACAGAAAAAAAGCCATTTGCAGATTTGACGTCACACACCATTGTTTCTATGCCTATCGAAAAGTCTCAATTTATAACAAAAGGAATGACCGGTACTGTAGGTTGCAAAGTTCAGCCTTCACTTCATATAGGCGTAATGCCTGTTCCGTCATTGTCAACACAAGTTCCGGCAAATACTTCTCCCTGGACTGACGTACAAGCCTATTTTGATATAGAGTGTGTTCTAGTTACTGGCTATAGCGAGCACATAGAGTTTTCTAATCAGCAAAACTTATCGACTCAACTTCATGACGTATTTTATATGCCAGATATAGCAAATAGTCAAGAAAATATGATCCCGGAATACAACAGCGGATGCATTGGGGGACTCCACCCATACTCATATACAGCGGCCCCATATGACACGACTGAGCAAGACTATTATGATGATGAATCTGAAAATGATGATGAAGAAATGGAAGTGCTAGTCGTAGTTTTTAGCCGAAGAGCTCCACTAGAAGCAGTCCGCTTCTATTGGAATCAAGAAGCAATTGATATTGTAGACGAATACAAGTATCTTGGTATTATTTTTCATTTTCCGGGAAATTCCAAAAAGCCTTTATAGAATTCAAGACAAAAGCAAGTAGAGCTATTGCTCAAGTAAAGAGCTTATGCTGGAAAGGAAAAGTAGGTAATTCGGAGGCGATCTCAAATTTATTTAATGCAATTGTTAGGTCAACCCTTTTATACGGTGCACCAGTCTGGTGCTTTGATCACTTAGATGAAATTATCATCTTCCAAAATCAATTCATTAGAAAAATGTATTTTCTTCCACAGGAAATCCAGCGTCATATCTTACTCTTAGAGACTAACTTCCAACGAATTGAAAATTTTATAGCAGTGATAGTACTCAAATTTCTCAGAAGAATCTGTGTTAAAAAACGTGACACCAAACTGGTGAAGGCTAGCTTTCTATCGTCCCTCAATAATAGTTTTTATAACAATTATGAAAATTGGCCTGCGAAGGTAGGAAGGGTCTTCTCGGAGTGGAGATTACCAAAACTTACGAGAAGCCTTTTATTTTTAGATAACTCTTCACACATCAAGAAACTTACTTCTAAGCACAAATTTCGAATAACAAATAGCATGGTAAAAACAATGGTTCAAAATAATAAATACGCAAGGCTTAAAAGGTACGTTAGGAAGGAGAAATACTTAGACAGTAATCTGCCTTTAGCTTTAAAAGACTTTTTTTCCAGTTCAGAAGTAACAGTAGCGTAATATGGTTCTCAAAGGCACGCAATTTAAATGGCAGTCGCAGCAATGGTTATAGGAACTGTGAATGCTGCAATCTTAATGAGACTGAAGACGTATTTCATGTATTTGCTAGATGTCCTCATTACAAAAGGCATAGAAGAGAAATGCTTCAAAAGGTGCTAAACAATGGAGATATACGGTTAGAACAACAAGATTTCACTGAAGTAATGTTTGCTAAAACAAATGATATCGATAGAATAAAAAGCATGTGTAAATTTTGGAGAGAAGCAATGAAAATCAGAGATTTTATAAGTACTTTTTAAGAAGTGTATAATTATAATAATGAAAACGTTTTATATAAGGTAATTTTAACTGTAACTTTTAAAACTTTAATATGACTTGACTTGTAAAAAAATTTTAATGGTTAAAGAAACGAATTGTAAATGCTAATCTGTATGACCGTGTATAATGGGGTTCAATATGGTCAAATAAATAAATTCATTCATTCATTCATTCAGTCGAATTCTCATTTGCTTATCATTCATTCGGATGAACAAACCGTGTCATTGCTTTCTCTCTCTCTCAGTAATAAAGCACCGCCAAACCAACGCGCATCGTAGCCCTTAACATACTGAGCAAAACCTCTCTTTAATTTATAGTTCAAACCACACCACATTTATTTAGCTAGAATTTTTAAATGGATTGTGGATTAAATGTTCTCGATTCTGATTATTTCATGTAATCTCAGTTGCTTTGTTCTACTCGTAAAAATTTATAAAGCATTACTGAAACTGCTTGCGGAGAAATAAAATAGGGAAAGAAACGTAAAACTGCGGAATAAATCACGGAATTTATTTTACCTTGAATTTTGAATCTTGTTCCAGTCGGCCAAATTATCAATCTTTAAAAAAACATTGGATCACAATCTTACTGTTGCATGCATTAAAAAACCGGAAGGTGAAGTAAACAGCAACAGGAAAGGTATTTATTATATATCTTCTTACTTCACAATAATATCTTATAATAATTTCGAATGAGTTGCACTGATTAGGGAATTGTGGAATGAAGGGAAACCATTTGATGTCCATTTAACAGTCTAGAAACGCCTCATAAAAACATTGTCGCCTTCAACCAACTGAACAAAAATGCTTTTGGATTTATCAAATCACACTATATTAATTTAGCAAGACTCTTTAAATAATCAGATGGATTAACTGTTCCCGAGTTTCTCATTGTTCAGTTCTTAGCTTGTGCAAAAGTGCCGTGTTCTACTAGTAAGAATATTTAAAGCATTACCGAAACCGCTTCTGTAGAATCAAAAAGAGATAAGAAACGTAAAAGTGCTCGACTAAAAACGGCGCAAGAAACACCGGAATTTATTTTACCTCAGTTGTTTCTTAAATCATTTTGCTCAATCTGGATAAATCATCAATCCTTGGAAAACTGGATCATAACCTTACGTATGAATGCATTCTTGTGCAAGAACCTGAAAGGTGAAGTAAGCAGCAGAAGCAAAAGTATGTGTTGTATATTGTATCACTTGACAATAATGTTTTCAAATAATTTAGATAGAGTTGTACTGATTAAAAAAATATTAGTTATTATTAAGGGGAGCAATTTGATGTCAGTTTTCGGGTCGGAGAGTATAAGAGAAAAGAAGACGTCTTCAATAATCTATCACTATCAGCTGTGCATACAAATCATCGTAGCCATCTAAAAACTGAACAGAAGTGATTTTGGATTTATCGTTCAAATCACAAAACACAAATCACATAAATGCAGCCAGGTTTTCTAGAAGACAGAATTAACTTTTTCGGACGTGCTGACCATGTCTTTTCCTGGATCTTCCTCCATTATCTCTTCTCATCCTTACCACAATTTTACTTGTTTGTTGTTAGGTCTATTAACTGTTATTATAGTACATGTAAACATTAATATTACTGTGTTTATTTCATTTCGCACAAACGTTTTTGTTTATTTAGATGGCTGTTTTTAAAAATAGCTCAGCAAGCTGATGGCGTGGGAGACGACAATTTCTAAGGACTGATAGTGAGACTAAAGGAACAAAACAAACCACCTAGTCTTGAAGGTTATAAAGGCCGCGAATCGAGCCTGAAGAGGAAGTTGCATCCGAGCAATGCTACACCAAGGAATGGCCTGACCCTCAGGCTCCTGGGTCATCTCGAGAAGTCTCCCGAGCCGCGTTTAAGGCTTTATTTCAAGTTCTATAAAGTATGGGAAGCTAATGCTTATTTATTTAAAAATTTAACTATAATATTTATCTTAAAGTCCTCTGATTTTGTGAGGTGATATGATGCCCCCTGAAAGTTTTGTATACATCGACGCCGAAAACTTTACGGTACAAATTCCTCCGGGTGCCACTAAGCATTAGCAAGTTGCTTTGTTGGTTGCAGTTGTGAATCGCGAAAGAAATTTCGAGATGTGGGGTTTCATTAACTTGTCCAAAATCTGCTACACTTTCCCGATTCTCAAAGGAATAAGTAAAAATAAGTTGAAAATTTGCCTAGATGTTGTACTTGTAAGTCGATGACAAATATTTTTTAATTTACGTTTTAAAAACATTTTGCCATAACTATGTTTTGTGTACAGGTTATGCGGTTTGTCCTGATGGTTTGAGGAAGACACTGTTGTAGGCCGGAACCTCCACCACGACCTTGTTGCTTTTTTTGTAAGCGACACAGTTAAAACCCTTGACCTTACTGACTACTATCGGGATGATCAGGGTAAACAAAATGAAAGGATTGTTGGGAAGTCTTATGTAAAACAGATGAATCCATCCATTGTGGCATTCGCACCACTTTCGAAGACTTGCGTGCACCCAGGGACCTTCATCTAAAATTGGAGGAGCTAAAGTGGAATTATCCAGAGGCATCTATCTGCCCCATTTCAATGCAGAGGTCTGCTAGGACTCCATTTACCTTTGACAGGAATGACGTGTTCGAATGTGAGAAGAGTGAGGTTCAAAAAACAAAAGTTGTTAACTTTTTGGGTGCCTGAATAAATGCCTCAGTATATACCACAGCAATTTACATTCTAATTCAATTCATATGTAAGTAAAATTGGCTTTATCATTGTGTGCCAATAATGAAACTACCGTTGATGAAATATTTGAATTACAAACTAAGCCGAATACATTTAAATGTACATTTTAAAATCATTTCAGTGCTATAGTGTTTGCTTTGTGTACACATATCGGGCCGTTTTGTGTTTTACCTGTGCTGGATTTCCAAAATACTACACTGAACACTTTTCGGTTTGTGTACAGCTGCTGCGTTTACTTACGTTTTGTGTACAGAGTTGTAAACGAAAAACTGAGTAGGAAACGTGTACAAATTTTCAATTCGAAATTTTTCGAGTTATAATTTACAAAAAGTCAAATTATACCAATTGCAATGCATCTAAGTCTATTGACACTCAAGAGTATTCTAAAAGTGTCCCTCCATGTCTCAAGATTCCTTTCATTTCGATCGGGCATCCCAGGAATAACTTTCTAAATGTCCTTGACAATACTCAATCGGTCAACAGTTTTCATATCGGCTTTAAGTTACGTAAAGCAGTAAAGAAGGACATAAATCAATCGTCAATATGCTAAGAAATCTGAACATCTTATGAGCCACACTTCATTTATGTTCTTACAAACGAAATAGTATACCGAAGTCATTTGAAATTAGCGCAATTTATTAATTCGCCCCATAACTGAATATGATGTTTTAAAGCGGCAAAACTTTGCTCATAAATGCTGAGAAAACGGAAATGCTTACGTTTAGCACAACACGCATGTCAAATAAGAACACGAGAAAACGTGTTTATAAACGTGTTTTCGTTTTGGTTTTTCAACGAATGAGTTATTTTCGTTATGTGTACTGCTGTTTTCGTTTACGTTTACACTTTAAAAAGGCCTCAAAAACCGTGTGTAACCGTGTGTACACATGTGTACGTGTACACAAAGCCATGACTAGTGCTAACCCTAAAAGTCAAAATAACTAAATATTATTATTAGCTCTATATAAACGAAATACATAACAACGCTTAAAATTGGGGTAATGCAAAACTCAGTATGCCTATTAGCTTTCAATGATATTTTAACATTACTTATTATTGGAAAAATTATGTAGATGATTTTTCAGCATCTGATATAAACTCATCATCCTGCATACATGAGTTAGCAAGACCTTCCACGGAGACATTTGCTTCTTTGTTATGATCCTCTTGGAGCTCCCGTCGTATTGATGCCCGGATTCTTCCTTCATTTCGCCTATTGAGACGGGCAGGTTTCTTCCGGATCAAAGAATGGATTCGGGCGCTTACGCATGTAAGAATATTCCATGGTATCCGCAGATAAAAATACTACAAATAAAAATAATACAAATAAAACAAATACAAATAAAAATAATTTGGACCTGCTTACGAGACTTAGGGTCAACGACGACTTAAATTTCATGAAACAACTGTAACGAACGCATGGTTGCCAGACATCTTCTTCTAGAAACGTTGCGTGATTACAGTTGCTACATTTTTTATTAGGAAATGTTTCAGGAGTCAGGTTTCCAATTACTGCGGAATAATTTGCACAGAAACGATTGTAACGTTCTGTCAATACAGGAAAATTGAAGTTAGCCGATTCCGCGATATGCGTATATCAGCTGTGCTTATTTTCAATTCAAGTCGCAATTAGGTTTTAGCTGTGACGTGTTGGAATGAATTCCAAATGTACATGCAATTGTATCCAATACTTTGCTTTGTACTTTGCGTTGCCGTTATTTTTTGCTCTTCATTACTTGGATACAGTGTTTGTTCTTGGCTGTCAAGAAGAACAGACGTAAAACAAATAAACAAAGTGTCAATCAAGCGTAATTACACAGACCAAGCTTACCGTACCTAACGTTAAGTGCAACATATCAGATTTTCGCAACTGTGTCTTCAACAGCGTAGAAAGTCTAAATGAAAGTCAAGCTAAAATTTTACGTTATTTCAAAAGTAATCTGTTATTATTGAAAGAAAATGTAGAAAGGTGCTACCATAAATTAGTCAATCACGAAAGAAAGTCGAATGCGACTCGGTAAACGTTGAGTGCGATAATAATTTCCAAAAGAATTTTACTCATTCAGAAACTTTGCAAAATGGTAGCGGATCTGCAGACCACCGCGTTTGAAAGAATTATTGTTATCCATCGTTTCTATCATGAGGACTTACAAAATAGAGCAACACAGATTAGCTACTTAAAGAGATTTTTTGCATCTGTGTTAAAAGTAAGTGTGAACATAGTTTCCGTCGTGGTTAAAGGCTCAAAAATGTAAAATGGTGTCAATTATCACCATGGAGTCAAAGAGGAGAAAGGCAAAATATTTAATAATTGTCACCTATTAAAGAACTTTGTGCAGAAAATTTTCATAACTGACGACAACCGGACGGGCAAAACAACAATATGACGAAAGCAGATGTACCAGTATTTCAATCAATGATGTGAGAGACAATGAGCATATCCTACTTCCGGAGACCTCATCAAAGTTGCAATCATGGCGGACTGATAGTCAAAATAAACAATCCAAAAAAGCTAACATAAAATGCTACTCCATTATCTGCTTGTAGACACAGTTGTATATATATGTGCTTCTTCCTTCCTCTAAGAGTTGCTTTCGATTTCTTCCAGCAGTAATTTGTATAGCCGGCCTGCTTTTAGTTTTTACTCGAGACAAAGCCGTGTGTAGCTGACCATGAGAAAATACGGGTTGTGGTAAATATAGTCCTATTTTATAAAACATTTGTCCCTCCGACTTTGTTATTGTTACAGAATAACCCAGACGAATAGAAAACTAGTTTCTGTTCATTTTAAACGGCAAATCTTCACTATTATTTGTATCTAAAAGAATTCTTATAATCAAAACGCGTTTTCGTTGCTGCTGTCCTGAAAATATGCTACATTCAAGCAAATTTGTTCCAAGGGATTCTACTTTTTAATTTTAAGTCATGCGCAGCTAAGCTCATGTTTGTAATAATTCAAAAACTGCCGGATACCGTAACCTTTCTTGTTTAATCTCACAATCAGAAATCTTGTCCACGCCAAAATATGATTTACCTTCGCCAGGTTACTTATTCAAGATTTGTCAATTTAGTAGTACCGAGTGTAACCTAACCTAACCTAGTATAGAGTGTCGTCATTTTTGGACATAAAATTGCCATTAAGGCTAGCTGAATAGGGGATACGGTGTTTAAATCGCTACCAAACACTGCCTTCACCAAAAATTTGCTCCGCATATCCTCTTCAACTTGAGCAAACTCTGATTCTGATTTTACCTGTTTCCCTGATCTAACCTGAAAAAGTTACTGACAAAATTGACTGTGATTTACTCGCATTTTCTGAAGTAATTTCAATTCTACAAAGCGCGTCCACAAACAGCTGCTTTTTGCATACAATTCTATGAGTTGAACTCTTGTCCCATGTGGAATCACAGGGGCTTGTTGTCGAAAATCGCGTCCAACTGGTTTACCGCCAAAAAGCTGGTCACTATTCAGCAAAAACTTAAGACTTAAAAGCTAGCTTAAAATTTGTGTTCATTTAGATTCTTATCGGTACTCCAAATCCGGAGTGAACAGTTTTTCCACCTTCAAAAAGGTGACCAATTCAATAATGATAAATTTACATTTTAAGTACACTGCATTATTTTTGTGCAGTCCTCGCCTTTTTATTGTCGCCGCGAAGTATTTTCCCTCCATACGTACTTATATAGGTCTTCTTTATACCGGAGATAGTGCACATCGGAATCCATTGGAGCAGTTTTGTTTTGTTAAAACCACTTAGTCAGCTTTGTAACTGGGCTTTCGGCAGCTCTTAAAGCATTTTCTTCCGTCCCACCTTAAAAAACACAGACCAGAGGTCGAGGTCAGTGTAAAGGAAGAAGTACAGGCAGTCTATCAATTAAATGAGATCGGGTAGGCATTTTGTTTTTTCGTAGCCTCCACATCGCTTCGGGTGCAGCTATGTATGTATGTGTCGTCCTTTTGATTTATTCGTACAATAGCAGCGCCATGGATTTTGTATACATATTTGAATCCCGAATAGTCATTGTTAGAGATGGGCAAAACATGCGCTAAAAACGGTCCAAATATGCATGCATTTATGCCCTAAAAAGGGGCAAAATATGCACTTAAATATGCGCTATAAAACTAAAAATTCCAGCATATTTTGACACAGTTGAGCTAAACATTTCATTGGTTTCGTAGTTCGGCTCATTTATAGCTAATTTTTAGCCAAAATCAACGAAGTTGAAAATTTTATTGCGTGAAAAAACCGTTAGGACAAGACAAAGCCATTTTGTTCTACGATTGCTCCACCGATTTACCAAATATTACACACAATTTTTTTGAGAACCCAAAACTTTGACGAATGTGGGGGGAAATTTGGGAGTTAAAAAGCGCTTTGATTAATTCATAAGTTCAAATTTCAATTTCCACCAAAAAAAAGTTTGATTTTTACCCAATTTTGCAATGTTTTGCAAAATATGATCGCGCATATGCAATATGCGCTAAAAACCCAAAATATGCGAAATATGCGCTAACAAATGCGGTTCATCTGGCTTAATTTTGTTGGATATGAAAAACTACTGAGTCTTATCGTTCTACCTAATAAACGCACAAAAATCATGCATTTGCATGTTTTGCCCATCTCTAGTGATTACCAATAAATAATCCATTTTTTGCCTACTTCAAAACATAATTATTATTGTATTATTAAACGATTAATGTGTGCTATCAATATTGTTCTTCGATGTTCGTAATCCCCATGCAAGATTGATCAAGAAAACACCCGTATTGTTCAGATATTATCTTCAGAGCGTAGCGGGCACTTGCAGGTGCGGGTGTCAGATTCGGTACAATGGCCATTCTCTCAGGATTTGAGGGAAAACGTCCCGTGGAATTTTTGGAAAATCACGGGAACGACCAACCTGATAAATGCCTTTTTATAATA
>JAHZMX010000093.1:0-15559 GCA_027743895.1 Seira musarum
ATAAAAGAAGAGAAAATCAAAATAAAAAATGCTTTTCTCCTCATTCTCAGACTATTACATCATTATTATGACCACTATCAATTTCAAGTGGCGATGAGATGAGAAGAATAAAATAGGACCTGCAGCAATTTCAGATTTTTGTGCGGCAGATGCCTCCTCCTCTTAAAAAATTTTTCATTGAGAATATGACTCCCTCAGATAGATCCAAAGCCGAATTGCCAAAAGCATCAAACGAACACGAAAAAGTATTTTCCTCTGCAAGAAATAACGGCCGTGAGCCATCAGCAATCATCATCTTCAACAAGAGGAACAAACGAACCCCATGAAAAATGCCAATAACTTTAAATTTGAATATTCACTGATTCCTCAAGAATTTCATGTTGCTCAGCCTGTATTGTATAAAAAAATCCTTTTGGGGAGATTATCGTGCATTGTAATTATCTGCAATAATGCAAATAGTCTAAATCGTCTTTTAAAAAGGTAATAAGTATCTTGTTTTTTTGCGATGGTCAGCGAATGAAAACCCCTTTTCAATTCACAAAATCCATGCAATCCATTCCATTCACCAATTTCTCTTCAAACATTAGACATACACGTCACCCACAATTTACATAAAAGTCTTAAACTTTTCTTCATCCATCCATCCCACCAAACATAGGATTTTTCTCCTTTGGGCATTATTTCCACTAACTAAACAAGCAACTTTATTTTTTTCAAGAGTTTAGTCTGGTGTTCCTCTCAAACTCATAAGCATATACATATATATTTTTTTTGCCTGTAGAACACAATGTAAACTAACACTTGATTACAATTATGATAAAAAAAGACGAACAAAAAAGCATTTACTTTTTTTTCAAGGTAGAATAAACAACTTTGTAATAATCATCATATGGTAATCATAATAATAATCTGTTTTGCAAAAGACTTCTTAAATTCTCCCAAGCCAAAAGGAGAGGCATTACATTTATGTTCTTCTCTCTTTCTCTTCTTATTCCAATTCATTGGATTGCGATTGCATTGCATACAATGTTCCGTTCTATTCGTAACAACACAAGTTCATATCCAATTTCATCAAGTGCCTCTTGTATTGTTATTATCATTTATTATTGTGTGCTTCGTGCATGCCTTACCTCGTTATCGATAATTTTTGATATCGAGTCGACAACATGGTTTTTACACACTGAACTCACTCAACTGCCCGGCGTTTTTTTAGTTGAACCGCCCGCCCTACTCAAAATCATAATATTTTTCTATTTCGTACAATATCATCATCATTTTATAATGATCGTCATAATCTTCATAGGCTTTATCATGATCGTTTCTTTTCTTCTTCGTCGTCGTCGTCGTTGCCGTAGTCGTGTGGTCATTATGTATTTAAAACGAGAGAAAATGAATAATAATATCGTCTCGTTAGAGCCCCATAAGCTCGTGAAAGCGAGCCAACCAAAGCACATAATAACATTTGCGAAACTTTGTCCCGTTGGCTATTTTACTACAATTGTCCCACAGGTCCCACACTCTACCACTACCACACACGAGGCATTTGAAAAATTCACTCGTTAAGTAGGAAAAATATTCTCGTTTCATTTCCCTGAATTTTGAACAAGTCCCTGGACGCTTTCATGGTGGTCTACTCTCCACTCCAGAAAATACAATATCCAAAGAAAAAAATCTAATGTTTAAGAATATGAAGTTGGAGTGAATGTGGTGGTGGCTGTGGCTATGGCTGGCTGAATGAATGTGAACATGAGCGAAGGCATAAAATGGGAATAAAAAACGGAAATTCATGTAATTTGTTGGTAATTGTCATGATAATAATAACAATATTATTCCCATGATGGAAATTGGATTTCGCCTGGAGTTATATTCCACACAAAAAATATATATAATATAACAAGTGAAAAGACTTGAAAAAATCTCATAATGTGCTTGCTGCTCTTATTATGGTACTTGGCTTGAGCTATTCCCTTTACTTTTTCCTTGTTTAAATGCACATGCAGAAAAAAAATGAAATGCATCAGAAAAAAAGAACCATTATTATTATTATGGATGGAGTTGGGCCATTATAAAATACGTATTTCCTTTTATATTCATCAAAGAAAAAAATCTTTTTTTTTCATGAAGCACAATAAATTTTCTTATGACTTTCTTTTTAAAATTTATTTAGAATTTTTCTATCCGAAAAAATAAAATCATATTTCGCATGACAAGCTTACAACAAAGCAAGAGTGAGTGCAACAGCGTTGACAAAAAAAAACCATCGAATTTATTACGTGGCCCAAGTTAATTTGAATAGGCTAAAAATAAAAGGAAAATGGTTTTGGTCCAATTAAAAAACTTGGTTGGCTTCAATGAAAAAAAAAACCTTGACTGGACTTGGTTAACACAACCTGCCGCCCGCGCCTTCCTTCTTCATCCATTCCATTCCATCATCCGAGCTACAGAAAAATGCATTTTTTCCCTTCATTGCTCCATGTTTTGACTGGACTGGACAACTAAAGTCGAGTCTCTTTTGTAGAGAAAAAAATAAATGGAATGGCCTTTTCGCGTGTGTTATTATGGGAAGTGAAGAGAAAGTCGAAAACTGATTTATGACTCTTCTTCATCATTTTATTCTTTTTTTTTTCCTAGAGAATACCAACGAAAAAAAAGAAAACGAGTGAGTGAACCAACGGGGAAAATTGTTCTCGGACTTGGACTCTTGCTTCTTCACATCGCATTTAATTCAAAACTGAATTAAAGTAATACCACCCCGTCTAAAGGAAAAAAAGAAGTTCACTTTAACTCATTCTTTCCCTGTTTATTTCCTTCCGAGAAATTTTTTTCAACCTTTTCTCATTCCTTTTGTTATTCTAGCCTTCAGCAACTTTCTCCAGGAATAAAAAAAAATTGTTCGTTTCATGGTGTGTATGTACATAAGAAATGTCCTTTTTTGTCCACGACTAGAACTGACTCCTCAATAGTCACGCACGCAACTTTCTCATCACGTCAACTTACTCAAAAGCCATGGTTGCTGTAGCTGCTACTGCTGGAATGAACGGGGAATGGAGTGAGAGGACCAGACCGGATCGGAGTGGACAATGCGAAAATGCATAAAAAAGTACGCCCATTTCTCAAGCCAAGGAAGGAGGACTAATTCGAAAAGTATTACTGTTTTTTTTTCTCTTCTTCTCCAGAATATTTATTCCGACAGTAAAAAATTGTATAATAAAGAGTCTTCTCCCGTGTTTCATTTTCATTTATATGGACTTTCTTTTTTTCTTCTTCTTCCTTTTTCCCTGGAGAGATCCACGACAATTGAGTCACTCACTTGGTATTAGTATTCCAACTCCGGAAAAAATACTGGACTAGACTGGACTTGTGGACTAGACTCATAAGTTAAGTCGTTTCACTTGTTTCTCTTATTTTTCTTGACTCCACTTCTTATTCTTTTAAATGAATTCTGAGGAAGAAATAAGATTTTTTTGTACAGTCACTCTTTTTATTGCTTCAAGAAAGTCCATTCCATTTTCCCCTGGAAAAAAAGTTTTTTTTGTTGCTGTTGCGTTGTCGTTATTGTTGTTTTGGGTACTTTACCCTTTTTTACTTCCCTCCCTGTCCCAATTTTCCCCCTTCATATCCTTTTAAGTGGAAAGACTGATAAAAATCCAAAAAAATATATTCATCTAATTTCGTAAAAAAGAAAGGACATTTTCTTTTTGGTGATATTGTATTCTCCTTTTTTATTGCGGTCAGAAGCCAGAAAAATAAAGCTCTAAAGTGAGTCGCAAAAAAAACGTTAATCGAGATGAATTGGTTTGGACTTGGTTATGGCATGAGCTTACATAAAAAACAAAAAGCGATTGTTTTATTTTTCTTTGCAAAAATGGGAATGACAGGGGCACCCTGAGACAAAAAAACTTTATGAGTATTAGTATTGTTTTGCCAGAGAAAACTGCAAGGCAGATCCGATCAGATAAACTCTCTTCCAATTTTCCTCCCTTGAATGTGGCATGGAAGGAATGAATGTTGTATGGGTTTGGGTACAAGCCTTAATGAAATTGATGGGAATGGGATGGTGAAATTTAATAGGAAATGGACAGGGCGGATCTTCTCATTCCTAAATCTGTGGTGTCCTGGTTCTCGTTCTGGTAAAGTTCATAACAAAACAGAGATAAGAAGAAAAAGGAACTTTTTTTTAGAGTGAGAGAGCCTGACCGAATCTATCTATCCTATCCCCATCCCATCCAATTTTCTTTTCCTTTCCTCCGGACATTGGATAAGTTAAAGCAGGAAAAAAAATCTCAGCGGTATTGTTATCAGCTCGCTAGAGAAACTTTTTTCACAGTCATTACATATTTCTCTTTTTCTGGTTAACTTGGCCTGAGCTGCGGTTTAATTTCCATTTTCTTCCAAGGGCTTCCTGCCATTGTGGCTAGAGAAGCGCGTGCCAGCCCTGAAGCGTCCTGCATGAGTTTAAACCAAAAAAATACTTATCCCCTCATTCCCGTGCTTTCATGTAATTTTTTCTTAGAAAATCAAAACTTTGATTCCTTTCTCATTCACACTTTCAATTTGACATGATTAGCCAAAGAGTAATATATGGCCTTTTATTAATCTTGTTTCATCTCAAATCTCATCTCATTCCACCTTAATTCATATTTGCTAGGCATGATGCTGATTTGATTTTTTATTTATTGGCCAATCTCAATCGAACGACAAGGGACTTACCTCAGTAATCTCCCTAGAAAATCATAATGCAAAGAACATGAAAAAAAACCTTTCTGATGAGAAGAGTTGATACAATAAAAACGAAACAAACCACATTGGCACCTTGGCCAAAGTAAACTGGCAACTACCACTAACCACCTCTGCAAAAAATAACACCATACTTACGTTACAATTTGTGATGTGCCTTGAAGGCCCAATAAGTAATAATATCCAATTTGATTTGATTTTGTTTTGACGGATTGGATGATGATGGCTTGACTGTTGTGGTCGATTGAAGATCCTTTTGGGAGATTAAAAGGTAAAAAAAAAGTAAAGTTTTTGTCTTGTGTTACGTATATAAAAAACGCCTCTGTTCACTTATTCACGTCAAAAAAAGAATAGAGCTTTATTGGCGAATTTGTAATTTGTTAGGAAGGGGAAAATATCACGCTTTTACCTTGTCTGCTCATCTCCTTCTCTTCGGACCGGCTCATTGTTGTTATTACTGTTTATTGGATCAGCTAACATAATCTTATCTTAAAAACTTGTGAGCTTACATGGTCTGCACTGATTGTGATTATTTTACAATTTTTTTTACCTGTACTCTAGTCAGATGAGGAGGAAAAAAAATAAATCTGATAAATTTCTTTGACCAACAACGAAACTATTTACAACACAACAAGATTGATAAATGAGAAAGGGAAGGGAATCGATGCCGTTTTTTTACTGCACAAGGAGGAAAAACAATCTATCTTGATGGCTTACAACAATAATAAGATGAAAAGAGAAGACTCATCTTTTCAAATTACATTTTTTCCTCTCTTGATGATGATTAAGCTCATTCACAGCTTGGAATAGCTCCCAGTCAGATATATTTGTAGCTCGTGCTCCATTGTTTTCAGATTAATTTTTTTAGCAAAAAAAAAACTCCTTACGTAATGCAACGGGGTAAAGGTACCTTTGTGGAATGCAATTGTGATTCTGATTGTGCGTGTGTGAGTCCGTAGGTACTTGCTTTAGAAAAAAAAAATGTTTTTGCTCGGCTGGGAAAGCACATTGCATCTCACAGTGGGGATTCAAGATGAATTGTTTTGAAGGGAATGAAGCGTGATTATGCACGTTTCAAAGAAGGGAAAACAACGGACGTATAATGACTGGAGGAATAAACTGAACCATAACTAATTTTCCTTGGTTAATTAGTTGGGATCATCCAGGGAAAAAAATGTTTTGATGAAAACGGCTTGTTTCTCAATCGATCATCATTATCAAGCTTGAAAAGTCTTGAGAGATGAGGCGGAAAAAGGATTCTGAATTTTTAAAGCTCGTGCCTATATGCAAGTCAACTGAACTGGGCTTTGGCTCTGGTTCTGGTTGAACTTCGTGCCTCCTTCCATTTTCCATCACATCACAATCGTGATCAAATTCTCGAGATACCTCAAAGTCCTGGAATGAGGAATGAAATGAATTCCTTCTGCAATTAGCCCAATCTTTGTTTATGCCATGAACAGATTTTTTCAATAGAATATTCCTCCAAGAAAAGGTTTTTATTGTGAACGATTAACAATAAGAATATTTAGAATCAATCGGGGATTCTGTCATCTGCTGCACGAATTCCTTTTATTTATGAAATTCCAATGTCAAAATATTTTTGGGGAGGGGGAGGAGGAGAATGGACTCTTAAGACGATGATTGACAACAACAATAGCATCTTAGGACTTTTAAACGGGAAGGTGGATTCTAATTTTTGTTCCTTAAATTCCACAACATATGACGAACGATAAATAGATTGATGAAGTCACCATATAATTTCATCAAGAAACTAAAAAAATGAACGTATATTTTTATTGAATAAAAAAACATTTTTAATTGTGATTGTAATTGTATCGAGAAGAAATAAATGTTTTCTTAAAAACTGGGCGTCTCAATCACAATAAAGCATTTATTGGGCATTCATCTTCCTAAACGAAATAAAAGTTTTTTTACTGATTGAAATACTTAGAAAATAAGAATCTCAGTATTGTTGTGCAAAGAATGAATGCAATGTAATATAAATGCAGTGAAGGTAGGAGAATGAAGGTGCCAATTGTCAAATAAAAGGAGGAGGGGAGACGCGGTTAGGTGGGCTTGTCCCACGGTAATAACCATACTTAACGCTTTTCTCAACAGTTTTGTTCCTTCACATATATTCAATTTGAAAAGGAAGTGTAAAGTTGACATTGTTGGGGCTTGGCAAGAAGAGAACAGAGGTATTCAAAGAAAATTGGTAGAAATTGTGAAGGTGGTTACAAAAATATTTACGAGGATGATTGTAATGATAATGATTATGGTGTTATTGGAGAGGGCGAGTGCTTAGCCTTGTCATTAGCCATTTAGATTAATGTAATCATTCATTACGGAAGAGTTTGGCTTCTGTATTTTACAAAATGAAAGAAGTTGGCATAATAAATGCTAACTATAAGAAAAAAAAGTATGCAAATTATTTCAAATAATCTGAAGAATATCACTTACACGCCGAAGAAATAAGGATTTGCACGGTTCTAATGAAGTCGCTTCTGAGTAAAAAAAATGTGAACAATCTTCCGTTAAACCATATAATGTGAATAATACTTACTAAATGCCCGTTAAAATTGCTGTTTCCCAGAAGTGAATGTTCCTGTTAACTACAAAATGGGTTTGGCCCATTTCAATTAGTACAAACATACAACTATTGTACTTCTCGTTTGTTGATTGACTGGTGACACAAGTGTCGGTCTCCTTATGTCGATGCGATGTGCCCCGCTCCCTCAGATTTTTTTTCTGCTCTCCGTCTCCGCTCAAGGGGAAAAGTCGTTTTCTGCTCTCTTCATATATCTTTTGACTCTTCACCTGTCCACCTACACCAACCACCTCATCATCTTATTCTTCTTTTGAAGAAACGTAGCAATCATCTTCCCAGGAGAAGAAACACGCTACTGCTTCATCACATTCGTTTACTTCTGCTGGTGATGCTACTACCACAACCACAAAAACAAATTTTATTTTACGGTGCTTCATCAAAGTCATCATCATGATTCAATAGTTCGGCCTCGCCTCTTTTCTTATTCCATACGAAATACAATAGAAGTGGCTTTGAGAGCTCTGACTTCGCTTCACTTCTTTTTTTCTCTTTCTTTCTGCTGACAATCATGACATTCATTCACATTCCAACAAGCATGTATCAATCGAAAAGAAATAAAAATTGTGAATGTTCATCTCATCATGATGAAAAACGATGAAACAATTGTTTCTTACAGGAAAAAAACCTCCTTCTTTCTTCTCCGTCGGAGGAGAATAGAAAAAACACAAAAAAAAAACATTTTTCATACAACAGAAGCAATGAAGACGAAGGAAACAAAAAACAGATTTTTTAAAAAACTTTTATTGGCACATTTAACGCAGGTTAACTCCCTATTGCCTAGACCAGACCTGAGTGAGTGAGTGAGAAAGACGAGACGATCTGGACTTCAGGAGGAAGGCAGCATGTCATGTGAGAATGAAATAAAGAAACAAACAATGTCCGTTTTTTACTTCTCCGTTTAAGAATGGAAAAACTCACAAAAAAAGCATTTTTCATACAACAGAAGCAATGAAGACGAAGGAAACAAAAAACAGATTTTTAAAAACTTTTATTGGCACATTTAACGCAGGTTAACTCCCTATTGCCAAGACCAGACCTGTGTGAGTGAGTGAGAAAGACGAGACGACCTGGACTTCAGGAGGAAGGCAGCATGTCATGTGAGAATGAAATAAAGAAACAAACAATGTCCGTTTTTTACTTCTCCGTTTTTTTCTCAAGAATTTAATTTTTAGTTGTGGTTTGGTTTGTGGAGCTACTCATTCAACCACACCACACCCACTCCGCTTGAGAGAGAGAAAAAAAAGAATCCGCAGACGAATTCTTTGTCCGTGTTTTTCGTAGCAATTTAGAAAAGTGAGATTCCTCACTCTAATTGTTTATACGCAATTGTGTAATTACAATTAAAGTCGGGAATCTAATTTCACCCAAAAAATAAGTACCTAATGCCGCCTCACCTGCAAATGCCTTCGGCAGGGTAGTCTGCCTTTCTTTAAAAATCAAAGACTTCCTGCCTTGTGCCTGGCCTGGCCTTTACTTCACGGTTGCTTGTTATTAAGCACTTTAATTTCTCATGAATTTCATGATCATGCTCACATGAGTAATATATCAAACTCATTAGTCATTTAGAAAAGCGTAAATTCTCGATCGAATGGAATACGTAATTAGCGGATTGAATTGCTCTAAAAAATCAACTTTTTCACAGTAAAAAATAATAATATGAAAATCGAGAGGATGTTTAATGCTCTGCTGTATCTGTACAATTAGTTTAGCTGTAATGAAAATGAGTTATCATATCTCATACTCGTGTTGTACTCCCGTTTTTATGCCGTGATTTATCATAATAAAGGTAACACGCATGTAGGCATTTTTTATGCGTATCTGCTGCCGCTGCTGTACAGATATAAAGTAACAGTGTATTATCGTTATTTTGCTCTTCGCACCTCTACATAAATAAACTACATACTCCCAAGTTGAGTTGAGTCAAAGAGAAAAAAAAATTGTGTTGGATTGACTTACCTCATTAAAAGTTTACAATTAGTCAGTGAGTCAGTAAGCAGTCGTAGTCGTTTTTTTATTTAATCTTGCCATCTTCCGATGAAACAATGCAATGACAAAAAAAATCTGTAAGGAAGTTGCGTTGCATGCACTACAACCCTACATGATGTTTCTTTACTTAGGAAAATGATAAACCTTATTTGTATTTTTTAATGCTAACGATGTACCTTGTAAATCTTCGAGTACCGAGTACTTTCCATCCAAAAGGACAAAAAAAAGTCGGCAACAAATGGAATACTCTCGTAATTTTTTTTATATCAAAAGAAGTATAAGCTTTTTTTGCGACTGCGACTCTTCAGTACCTTTCCGAGATTTTAAGTGCAATTATCCCCGGAGAAAAAGTTAAATCCCTTCTTTGAGCATAGAAAGATACTGATTTTTATCGAGAGGTGGAACAAGAAAATGTCCTTAGCGTCCGTCCTCCTATCCCTTGATTTGATCAGAAGAGATCACGGGCCAGTCTTTAAGTCTGATCTGGGAGATGTTTCTTTACTTAGGAAAATGATAAACCTTATTTGTATTTTTTAATGCTAACGATGTACCTTGTAAATCTTCGAGTACCGAGTACTTTCCATCCAAAAGGACAAAAAAAAAGTCGGCAACAAATGGAATACTCTCGTAATATTTTTTATATCAAAAGAAGTATAAAGCTTTTTTGCGACTGCGACTCTTCAGTACCTTTCCGAGATTTTAAGTGCAATTATCCCCGGAGAAAAAGTTAAATCCCTTCTTTGAGAAAGATACTGATTTTTATCGAGAGGTGGAACAAGAAAATGTCCTTAGCGTCCGTCCTCCTATCCCTTGATTTGATCAGAAGAGATCACGGGCCAGTCTTTAAGTCTGATCTGGGCTTATCCTTCTTTTGAAAATAACTTCCTTCCGCTTTGCTTCAACTTCTTTGTGACCTGTGTGTCTGACGTTCACTTTCAGGTTTATTGGCAAACTAGGAAAAGCTTTAGAAACCAATTCCATTTCAAAAGAAGTTAAGAGTTCGAGCCGCAAAGGAAATCTTTTTTACTCTGCAGGACTCCACTTTACTAGCAAAACACTTCTTTTGTTTCCTCTCAGGCCCCACATTACTTTTTCGTCGTGTGCATGCAGTCACAGTTGCATTGTCTTTTGGAAAAAAAGAACTCGGCTTTTTTTAAAATCCCACAAAAGAAAAATAAAACTACTTTATTTACCCCAATTGAAACACAATAATCATTTTTATTTTTTCATTTACTTATTTAATCTCATTCAATTTCAATAGCAAAAAAAGAAAGGAACCCACAGAAAATTTTCTTTTTCTTTTCAAAATGCAAATGGACTTTTGCTGTAAAAAAATATTGAGATTTAGATTACGTTGCAAAACAGAAGACAATAACCTCGAAATTTTCCTTATTTTTTATGGATGGACACTTCCACTCTTAAGAAGCGAATCTTTTTCTTTTTTTCCTCAATATTATTGTTTCTTCATCCTCATGTTCTGATGGTAGTGGCATATAGCTTGTGTCGGCTTCCTCTATTTCAATAATATCCGATCATTCATTCATTCATCCACGAAGGCGAAAGAGGAAAACAACAAACAGCAACAAAAAAGTAATGTAAACTTCTTCCTGGGATATCCAATATCCAGCAAAGCAAGCGAGCGGGAGGACAAGAGTTTTTTTGGGGTGTAAAATATCAAATCGTCTCCAATGTTCCATGTGACAGATTCAACGAGGTGGAACGCTATATTCCGAAAAAATATAAAGTGCTTCTGTTCTGCTCATCCTTATTTTCAAGTTTTTCTCTGATTTTTTTCCTTCTTGACCAAAGTCAAACTTCTCGACTTGAGCACGCTTAAATGAGCAGAAAAAGCCCCAAGATTCTCTTTTCAATTTTCTTTTTTTTTCCTAAAAAATAAATGGAAACGAATAGAATGAAGTTTGTTCTTTCAAGCGAAAATCAATTCCGCTTTTTTTGGCAATTCGAATTTGCAAAAAAACGACTCAAGTCAAGTCAGTACTCAGGCATTTTAACAGAAAAAATTGAATTGAATCGCTTTTTAAAAAACGTTGAGCCAGAGTCAAGTCCTTTTTGTTTTTTTGCTGACTTCGCCTGGGAAATTCATTCGTGAGGTCAAGCAGAAACCCCATCAGCTAAAAAAAGCTCATTGACCTCGTAAAAAAATCCCATTTCATTTTGTGGCTCATCATCATCATCATCAAAGGCGAATCACAATACAATGCGATGTGATTGTAATTCACCCACATATTTATATCCTGTGATTTGTGTAGTGCACACACACTCCGTCCAACTCACAGACACTCAAATAGGAAGAAGATCAATCAGTTTTAAAAAACGAGCATTTGACTTAATCTTTTTTATACATTTTTTTGCTCCTCTTCATTTCATCCCCATTGTAGTTTAACTTCCCATGGCACAGAGAAGCTCCGGGTAATTGCCTTTGTCACTTCATGATTTCTCTCCAGTTAGTTTACTTACTTATACGCTGGTGAGCATTGGAGCTGGAATGAAAATGGAATACACAAAAGTGAACATCAAACCATACGGAAGGATAATACTTCGGACGACGTAGTCAACGACGGCGTAGTGTTGGGTAGGGGTGCTGTGGATGTGGCTTGGCTTGACTGGACGTTGATGATAGCGAGATCTCTTCCCATTCTTTTGTCACGGTCAAATGAACTCTGATTTAAAAAAGTGTAAAGGGGATTTTCCCATATTTTAATGGAAGGTTTGATACTGGAGAAAATAGGAAGGGGAAAGAATATAAAAGTGAAATGGAGAAGGAGGATGATGATGATGAGGATGGGAAATCGGATCAGTTACATTACATAACGCCATGCCACCGCACCAGTCAGCCTTGCCACCCGACCAGAGACCAGACCAGGACGCTTACTTGTTCGATGGATACATGTCAGTGAATAAACGAGAGCACAACTTCCACAAGAAAATCAAATGGAGGGAGTTGAGTAGGCACAATCACCCATTCAGTGGGTGCATTCACGGGGAAATCTCATCTAAAAAAAGAGAGAATTCGCAGAATAAAGGAAGGAAAATTTTAATCTGGTTTTCATGCTGCAAACTTGACTTCACTTCAATTGAGTTTGATTTTAGAAAAAAAAAGAATATGCTCCAAGTCAAGTCAGAAATCAGGAACGGAACGCGTGTGAAACTTTCAATGCGCAAAAAAATCAGAAGGGGTAAGATGCGACGAAAATCCTGACTTATCTAAATAATGAACCAAGAGGAAATTGATTTCTTCACTTGTCCACTACTGTCTCGTCTTTTTGCTATTTTTTTCTCATTAAAAAAATTATAATTCTATTAAATGAAGACATATAAAAAACCCTAGGAAAGTTGTACAACAATGTCGACAGCGAAGACAAACAAGAAAAATTATATGAAAATCGTAGAAATAACTTGCTTAAATGAATATAATACATTTTTACGAAGGAAACTTAACATAATATTACCCACACAAACAAAGCAAGTTTCTACGGTTAGATCCGAAAAACGCTCAGTTCCAATTAGTCAGCATCCCCATTGCGCATATGTTGATTTTCAGTGGTTGCTGGTCTGAGCAGGATTCCATTCTGTGCTTCATTTTTTTTACGTTAGAGCAACCACGCATGATTATATCTCTGGTGGTGGTGGTGGTATAGAGGAATGAAGAAAAAACTTTTTAGTAAAAAAATATTGCAATGCAATTCAGTCTTTTTTCATTCAAAAGCTATCATATTAAATGATGAACTACTTCTCGTTACTTCATAGAGAAATAGGGAAACGTGTGAATCTTTTTCAAAGTAACATTTCATTTCAGAAGGGAAAATGAGACAAGAGAAGTAAAGCTTATTATAATGAGGAGAAGAGAATCGAGTCGAATGGAAAAAAAAGTGGCAGCAGCCGCAGCAGAGGGTGCACTTCCGCTCTCGATGAAAATGAAAAACTTTGTTGTCTTCTTGACTTAACTTGACGCTGAGTAAAATGAAGAAGGGTTTTGGATTTACTTTTTGAATTGAATAAAAAAAGATGTATTTTTGTATATTTACCTTCCATTAACTCTATGCGTAACTAAAAAGTTTGTGTTGTTTTGCTCATTGCTTCACTTGATGAGCTCTTGGGATATGGGATGAAGTTGATGATTTTCTGTTTCGGAGCTCACCACATCATATCACAATCAGATACTATTATACTGGGACTTTCCGCTCAAGACGATCATCAGATTAGGTAAGTAGATAGATAGGTTTTTTTTGTTGAGGTTTAAAATGAAAATGATACCAGACGAAACCAGACGCTAAAATTGGAACACTGCTGTGATGTGATGTGACTGTGACTTAATGAGGAATAGCGGTAAAAAAAGAGGACCTTGATGATGACGCCAATGGTCACATTACCCCCACACCAAATATCAAGCTAAGTTGATTGTTGTATGAAATAATTTTTTTGAGGAGTAAAAAAAGGCCGAAACAGACAAAGTTAGCAAGACATTTAAAGCGATGCCGTGTCATAAAATAGGGTAGGCCGTAAATGTCAATAGATATGTATTTATACGATTTTTTGCAAAACTTGTTTTTGCCGAGGATGTATGCATGGATTTGCATTGTAAGTTGTGACAGAAGAGTAGAAAATGGGCGATACGATTCTATTATACTTTGTTTGTTTTTCGTTTGCATTGTTTTCGCAATTGTTTACACGTTATAACAATGCTCTCTCTCTATCTCCATCTCTGTTGCTTTTTGCTCTCTGGGTTGACTTTTGAAGGAGGAATTTAATTTTAAAGGGGAATATCAAAGTAGTAGGCACCCCACCACACAAAGACTAAAAAGGTAGCCGATGCTCAGCATTATTACATGTTGCAATTACAAAGCTATTATTAAACAATAAAAAATGGGATTTTGAGGAGACAAGAGAAAATAAAAAATATGACAAATGATTTGATATAAAAAAGCGCTATAAAAAAGAGATCCGCTCGTTGGCTTTGCTTTGCATTGCTACACTTACTTCTATTTTTTTATCGTAATTTCTCGATGAAGTCACCTTCTTTAAGTGGAATGAATGAGCTGTGTGGTTGTTCAGTGCCTTGCTTTTGCTCCCACGCATCTAACAACGAAACCAAGCCACGAGTCTGTCGGTCGGTCGGCTTAGAATTAGAATGCGACAAGACAAATACTTACCCATTGCACACACACACTCATGTCATGAGATATTGAAAATATGCAAGTAATTTTGTATTCGGCCAGTGTACATCATGGGCGGAGAGNACATACTCATGTCATGAGATATTGAAAATATGCAAGTAATTTTGTATTCGGCCAGTGTACATCATGGGCGGAGAGGAGGTAATAATCCTAAGTGGTATTTTATGATGATGAGCAAAAAAATATATCGTGTGCCTACTTACTTCTTCTCCAACTCAACTCAAGAAGTGCCAAAGTGCCAATAAAATATTCACTTAAGAACAAAACGTTCTCTTCCTATCTTGCCCTTGTAATTTAATTGCAATTTACAAATAAAAATTCATACCAAAAAATTGTTCAAAAATTTTTTTCAAGTGCTCATTCTAAAACAATCGCTTTTTTTATTTATTATCGTTCTGTATCCTTATTATAATAATAGCAATTATATTGTATTGACGATCCGTAAAACATCTTTTTTTTCATCTAGAAGTTGTATACACAGTAAAATGTAGTACGTACATTAATACACTTGTCATGTAATAATAAGTAATATGATACCAGTATAATAGCATTTTTTTACACAAGTACAGTTACACTTACAATTACAATACAATTACTTTCTTATTTTCTCTTCATTAATTACATACATAATATTTTCTCTATACTTTCATTATAAACAACGGATTTATGTACTACAAAAAAATTCTTAAAATTCCTTTACATAAAGTACACTCGATAAAGCATTATTATTTTTTACAGTAGATTTAATATCAATAGTCAATATTGGGTTGGGTCTGGGATCATATTTTTTTTTTGTAAAAGATGTACCTTAGTATTACCAATTAATTTACAAATTATGTCACGCTTACGTTACGCTGTACACTGATCAAAATCATGGAAAATTGAGGGGGATTTCTCAAGCGGGAGTAAAATGTAAACGCACTTTTGCATGGATTTAATAAGTAGATCTGATGTGGTTTGGTTAAATGTACCATGAGATGACCATGACCATGCATTTCCTAAGTATGTAAATTAAGTAATGTAATGTAGATGC
>JAHZMX010000094.1:0-18213 GCA_027743895.1 Seira musarum
ATTGAGGGGACCAACCAATAGAGACGAGTGGCTCATGTACCCAGGCGTTGTGAATGCGGCATACTCTCCAGATTTAAATTCCATCAGTGAGGGGAATAATATATAGAAGCATATATTTTAATAAGGGCAAAACCATTTATTTAAGAACTTTTTTGTAATGATTGTTAGCTTTCCCTGCGGGCATCCTCCAGGTCCCATTCTTTGGGAAAACGCGTCCCAAATCACAGAATTATGGTGGCATTGGTGTGGTAATTGGTCATGAAATCACTCACGGTATGAAATTATTATTATGAGGTTTAAAATTTCAAAAATGGAATACACGAAATAAATATTTTATCACTTTTTGAATTCAGGATTCGACAACCAAGGTGCTCAGTTTGACCGATTCGGAAACGCTGAAAACTGGTGGGATAACGTTACAAAAGCTGAGTATGACAAAAGAGCTAAATGCATGTCAGACCAATACAGTGGCTTCTATGCGGAAGCAGCCGATATGTACGTGAACGGTGAGCTTACTTTAGGAGAAAATATTGCTGACAATGGCGGACTTCGTGAGAGCTACAGAGCCTACCAAAAGTACATCGAGGAGAATGGACCAGAAGGAAGACTACCAGGCTTATCGGCACTTTCAACCAATCAACTTTTCTTTCTTGGATACGCAAATGTAAACTTGAAATTGCGATTGAAGTTTGGTTTAGTATCTATTTGGGTAATCAAATCTTATAATGCGAATCGCTTCTTTGTCAGATCTGGTGTGAATCAATCACTCCGGAAGGTCTAGTTAATCAAATATTAACTGACCCACATAGTCCTGCTGAATTCAGGTTTGAACTTTAAAAATTCCCTCATAAAATTTGTAATTCATTTTTATATATAAAACATAATTTTAGGGTGAAGGGACCAGTAAGGAACTCGATGGAATTCGCGGAGGCGTTCAACTGCCCAGTGGACGCAGGTGGAATGAATCCTCCCCCAGAAGATAAATGCACAGTTTGGTAGTTAGTCCAATTGGGCTAATGTTATAAGTCGAATGCTTTGAAAAATTGATAACCACTTAATTATTTGATGAAAACACTAATGCAAAAATAAAATGAGAAAAATTGTCCATAAAAGGCTGGGCCGTGTCAACACAGAATTTATTTAAATGCCAGTAAAAGCACATTCCATTTCTTAAACGAAACAAAAGCTGGAATGCAACCTACATGAAAGTCATTTCCGCTGATGTATGATATCTACTTACTACTTATAGAGTATATAAGTAGAAAAGTAAAAATGACGGATATTTGTTTAAACTTCCTGAACTCAAATTTTTCCCTTTTGGGCAAACCACAAAAGATTTTGCTTTCCTTGCTGTGTGGTTACGCACTTAAACTGTACTTAAGTACGCACATAAAAGCATTAATAATTATTAATACAATAAAACGCACGGTGCAAGTAGCTTTATTTAGGTTATTCACGTTTAAAATTTAATTTAAATACACGCAAAGTAATTAAATGCAAATATATCAATTCAAATAAAGACGCTATAGGCAGGGGGGACGATGGAGCACGAAACACTGTTAAATTTTCTTGGCAATATTCAAACAGTATTCCTGGGTTTTGTCGTGATCATATAGAAAGTCATTTCCGCTGATGTATGATATCTACTTACTACTCATAAAGTATATAAATAGAAAAGTAAAACTGACGGATACTTGTTTAAACTTCCTGTACTCTTCTAATTTTCCCCTTTTGGGCAAACCACAAAAGTATGTTTTCCTTGCTATGTGGTTACGCACTTAAAATGTACTTAGGTACGCACGTAAAAGCATTAATAATTAATGCAATAAAACGCAAGTAGCTTTATTTATATTATTCACGTTTAAAATTTAATTTAAATGCACGCAAAGTAATTAAATGCAAATATATCAATTAAAATAAAGACGCTATATTTAGGGAGGGGGGACGATGGAGCACGAAACACTGTTAAATTTTCTTGGCAATATTCAAACAGTATTCCTGGGTTTTGTCGTGATCATATATTTATTCATCAGTTTTATTTACCTGATTACATGGCCAGTTCATACAATCGCCGGCCGGGCATTTGTAAGCACACTTACCTGCAGAGCCCTACATCTTTGCATTTACGGTGCAACAATTCACGCCCTTGCCAACAACTGGCCTGGAAATGTACCCAAAGTATGTATATTAATTGGATGGGTTCATAATTTCATCTGGATATCCGAGTATTCTTGGCTTCTCTCTGTGAACTGGGATTTTTGGAAAACTTTTAAATGCCTAACTCCCCGAAAACTTAATAAGGAGTGAAAGTGACGACGAGAAGAAGAGAAAGTATTTAAAATATTCGGCATTTGCCTGGGGTGTTCCATGCGTAATCGTTACAATCGAATTGATTGTAGACTTGGCTCACGCTGGAGTTGTGATTGACGGCGGATGGTTTCTCCCAAATTTTCAAAGTTGTACTGTGAGTCGAGCAACCCTGATATTTTACATTATTCCAGTGATAACATTATGCGTTTTAGGCTCCGTTATCTTGATGATCAAGACCCAACGAGCCATACAACACTACAGAAGTGATACAGCGTTTGCAAGACTTGCGGCATCAAGAAAGGACGACATTTCAAGGTAGTTTATTACTTGCTTCATTCACTAATGGAATTATATTATATGCAATTTTCTCTTTTGTATTAGTTTTAGCTTATTCTGGAAACTCTCCATTTTAATGGGAATCAATTGGCAAGTGGAATTTCTCATCGGATTCATTCTTATATTCTCAGTGGATACCAGAGACGGAGAAAATCTCAGGCCACTTTCAACACTGATTGGAGTTGATGCAGAATATGCTCAAATGATTTTTACCATTGCTGCAACCATCTTTTGTTTGTATATGTTGGCATGTGCCGTGTACATCTCATTTATTTTTGTGTTTCTGAACAGAAATACGACAGCGGAATTGTTTAGAAAGAAGACGCAGCTTATTGGAAAGCTTAGAGATTTAAGAACGTAGAATATCTTTACAAAAAAGTTGATTATGTTTTTCCCGATTATTCTCGTTTTATAAGTCAATGATTAATGATCGAACATGATATTATCATGAACGATAATAATAATATATTTAGTCGGGACCAGACAGCGAGAAATGTCCAGATAAATAAATCAATAAAATAGTGGGCAATCGATGATTTTTACATCAAAAACACTTCTACATTTATGACTATGGATTAGTCTAGACTAAATGTGAATGTTGCGTACCTCGTTTAGCGATAAGATAGAATAGCGAACCTACATCTGCTGTTAACATGGAAGTATCGAATTTCATTTTAATTTGGTTTCTGATGGCTTAAACAAAGTTAGTAACAAAATTTAGTTCGAAAATGGGAGGAAACGATGGAGTTAATGTGATTTTACTTTTTTTATACAGTTTTTTACTTTATATTACTGGTAAATTTATTCCTGATATTCTGATGAGGTCAGAGAATATTATATAACACATTACATCATTAAATGGATGAAGGTTGCAAAAGCTCAATAGTTTACCTCATAATAGAGCTTTAAATAGAAGATACATTCCAAAATGGATTCCACGTTGAAAATTATACCGACCTAAAAATGTTGATTAGCAAATCTATACAAAAAAATATTGCGTTTATTAATTTGAGTTTTTACAGACCTATTACACAGTAAAAACAGAAATCGAAGCTAAAGTAGAATGCACGAATTCATTATTAATTTGGAGAAATAAGATCGAAAAAAATTCCGGGTTCCGATAGTAGATAATTACACCCCTTTCGCAATTTAATGAGCTTTAGTTGCTTTGGACCTTGATTTGTTGGCGGACACCATAAGCGAAAGTTGTCAATTAGTGGTTGATAAATTAATAAATAAACGGACATCTGCCGCTCGGTTGATTCCAGCGTTTGTTTTTATGTTCATGAATGTGTTGGAGGTTACAAGTAGGTTTGTCCTTTAATTCTACAAAGGCTCGTTAAAGGAAGAATTTTTATATGCCCAGCTGAAATGTTTTGTATCTATTATAGTTATTATTGAAAAAAATATTTGTGCAAAATAAATGATGATCAGAAAAAGATTACACTGTCCAGGAGGTCGCATTCGACTTTTTCTAGTAGAAATTCCCATAATTTTAGAACGAAACCACTAACTGCTTATCTTCCAGTCATTTGTGCACAAAACGGATTCTAATTTGCTTTGAATGAAGCAAAAGTACATGAACTGATGTGGGTACGCATAAGAATTTATACAGAACAACTTTATGGTTTTAAGGTGGTTGTGCTGGAACTTACTTGATTCAGCGAATGACGTGAAATCATTTTAAAAATAAAATTTGAAGGAGGTGTACAACAAGTCACAAGTACATCTACAACTCTTTGAAACAATGCAGCAGCGAAATGCTCTAAAATTCACTAAAAGTCAACCTCAATCCAAATTCTGATTTCTTCCAGTATTTTGTAACTCCAAAAGTTCCAATGCATATATTTATTTAGATCGATTGTCATCTAAAGACGTTTTCTTTACCCAGTGTTGCAGTAGGTAGTCCAATATATACATTTCAATTTTCATCAACCAACTTATACGTTTTGCAATAAACTTCTCATTACAGCACTCATCAGCCAGCATTCCAAAGTAAACTTTACAAGAGATTGTATCCCTCATTTTCATTCATATTTTTCAGTCAGAATGAAGCCTATTTCCGATTTACTCAACGAAGTTGAGGATGCATTCAAGGTTTTTCAAAAACTCCCCTGCATTCCAGGATTTAAATATCCCCTCATTCGTCAAAATGGCAATGTTGGTTTATTATTTTCGTTCGACCAACGATTCCAACGGCAGTGTCCTCTGCAGGTACTGTTTCACATTGGATCTGCTTTCTTTTACATTTTACGATTTCAACTTGAAACAAATCAGTCTCTTTTCGAGCGCGTTCTCAAACTCTTCTTTGCCTATGGAGCTGTATTCGTCTCTGGTCAAGTGATATTCCAGCGTGTGCGAGCTCATGACATTGCACACTTCCTCAATTCACTTCAAGCCTTTGAAGCAACTTTCATGGACGGCAACAAAGCATTGGTGGAGCAAGATGCAGGGAAAGCTCTTGAGAAAGAGGGCAAGAAAATTTGTTACTTCTCAAAAATGTTCACGAGAGTACAAATCATTGATTGTATTGCAGTCTGGATCTCTGGTGTGATTCTCCCAAATGGACCGTGGAATCCTCTCCCAGTTTTGGGTCAAGATTATGAGGACACAATTCTTTTCAAATTTTTCAGTGGATATTGCAGTTACATCGTGATGCGGACTTTACTCAACTATGCGGCTTTGATTGCTCTCGTGCTGTCATTGATCCCAAATTTTGCAATGAAATGTACAATCATCGCATTTCAAACAAGATTTCTCGACTTACATGGCTCAATCAACGCGAACCAGTTTGATCAATTGAAATCTCAGTTTAGATGCATTCAGCTAATGGCAGCGTTTTACAATGACATATTCAGCATTGTAATGCAGTCAATCATCGTCTCGGATTCCTTTTGCATAAGCATGATGCTCTATGGATGCGTCACTCAATTTGGGAAGACGGATACATTCACAATTTTATTCCTTGCTGGAGGCTTCATTTCCGCCACTGCGACATGTATCATTTGCTTCGAGTATCCTAGTAATGTTTATGAAACGAGTGGTTCGGTTTTGGGCGACTTTAAGGTCAATTTATTTGCTGGCAACAAGAAGAATAGTTGATGGTTTAAGTATTTTAGTATCTCAACGAGGTCTATGAAGGAGATAAGGATTCATTTTGGGAACAATTTTTTTGATAGCTGCACACCATTAGCTGTAATGGAATTTTCAGTGGATACTGCAGTTAATTTGATAATGCTTTAAAACGAATGCGTTCCTCTGTCCGGTACAAAATTCATTCTTCCCAGTTTTTTTGAAGTCTTAATGTACTAATTTAGAATTCATTCTGAGAATTCATTTCCGGTTTAACTACTAGTAATTTTGATTTATCAGGTGCATTCATCTTTGCAAAGTATGCATTAAATTCGTTTGGGCATACATTAATCATTTTTAGCATAAGTCTTGGCCAAAGTTGAACTACTGAAACTTTAACTTTACTATTCTACATTACAATGCGCAGAGTTGGTTTTTCAAACATANCTTAATGTACTAATTTAGAATTCATTCTGAGAATTCATTTCCGGTTTAACTACTAGTAATTTTGATTTATCAGGTGCATTCATCTTTGCAAAGTATGCATTAAATTCGTTTGGGCATACATTAATCATTTTTAGCATAAGTCTTGGCCAAAGTTGAACTACTGAAACTTTAACTTTACTATTCTACATTACAATGCGCAGAGTTGGTTTTTCAAACATAAATGTTTTTTTATGGTATGTAACAAATCAGTAAATTGTCAGTCATGAGATCACTTTTAGCTTCGGCTTATACCGCAGAGTAAGGGACTATTCGTGCCATCGCAATTGAATTTAAAAATTTAAATACTTATTGATGGTCAAGACCAAGAGTATGCGGATTCGGAATTTTCCCTTCCTATTCCTAACAATGATTGACGTATTTTTATGACCATAGTAAATTCGGGCCTTCTATTAAGCCAATGTTTCTAGTCAACTCGTGAATTTATGATTACTGATTACAATTAATTTATTTCACAAAAATACGCGCTATATATACCTGTCCGTCACTTTGAGTGAAGTCAGTCCGAACATTTATGAAAGTTCTTACGACTTACGCACACTCGATTGCGATTGCCTTCTTGATCTGAAATTCAGTTTGAGGTTATCAATCATCTGCACATCCACATCATCCTTATTCAGAGCATATGATACGCCCTCTTATGATTGAAATCGAAAAGTGATTTGAGAGAAAACCAACCAAACCAATAACTAATAGCTCACGCTGGGAATTTTCCCTTAAGAGGGTATAATAATGTCTTCTCAAATTATAACTTATGACACTCCGCATCATTAAAGGGTATTTAATTCTGCTTTGATTAACAATAGGTACTGTACAACCTAACTACTTAACTCATTAGGACAGAGGAAGACCACCCTAGAATTTCAAAGTCCTGCAGCGATTTCGTTCAGACAAATCATTTTCAACACATTTCAACCTTGACCGACACGACAGTAGCTATATGCCATCATTGTAATTAGTGTTTTTACTATCATGATCTGATGTTGTACTTCATTAACAAGAGCAACTTTGATAAATCATGTGTGACTTTTGACTCTTCTGAACTCTCCCTTACTTTAAATGGGCGGGCCCAAGCCACCAGCATTTTTATGTATATAATTTTGTGACATGGTTCGCATCAGTTTACTTTTCTTTTTTTTGTGTAAAACACAAGAGAGCTAAGCAAACAAACGCAGGAAGTCTTCTTAAAATTATTACATTATTTTCTTATTTTATATATAATTAAGTAGTCTTAGTCGTGTCAATAGTCGAGCAATGAATACACGGCAAAGGCGGGTATGTCAAGGTCAAAAGGTAATTTAAATATGATATTCTTACATTGTCTTTATGTCTTGTTAAAATACGAAAATGACTTAATCGAAAAAAGGTTTGTAAATATTCATCAGTGATGCTCAAACGTTCGACAAACATGCTTATTATCAGTTTTCTCATTTTCTATATTTTCACTCATTTTATTAAGCGATTAAAGTTTTGTGCATTTTCAAAATTTTCTTGAAAAAGAATGGTGATTGCGCTATTAAAAATTAATCGAAAGTGTGCTTGTAATTACTACGGATTATTAATTAACTGTTAAAATGTGTAGGCTTGATTTTGATTCTCTGAAAATTTTACATCCTCGTTCTCGACATATTTTATTAGCTAAAACATGGGAAGTGTACAGCACAACGTCTGCCGGTCACCTGCCCACCTGTCAATACCATCTTCATATCTCCGCCGTTTTCCTCTTATTTTATCGCCCATCAAATTCCCTTCAAAACACTTTTATCTGAGTCATAATAATCAAGCCCAACTCATTACACAGTTTTTCAAAAGCATTTACATAAATACAAAATATTCGATGAATTCTTCAAGTACAGAACAACAACAAAACCTCTTCGTCGATGACATGACATGTTAGGATTTGCTTTTATCTTCTTAAAAGAACGTAATGAAAACTAAAAGCATCACGTCACATCACGTCAATAATGTGAGCATTCCTACAGAATGTTAATGTCTTCTCTGAGGGAAACACGTCAAGATTAAGTCATTTTTTTTTTAAAATTACGAATAAAAATTGTTTGAAATGCATCAATGACAAGCTAAAAGACAAGGAAAGACAGTTTAAAAGATGTGAGGTCTCTTGTTACGACCAAGCCCAAAACCAGTGGAAATGTCCATTTTCACAGATGCCACCTTTATTTTTTAAAATTATTTATTCATGGTTTTCAACTGTAAAATCCCCAATTGTACCTTTTATTAAAAATTGAATTTCTCAAAATTATACAAACAATTTTCTCTATTTTTTTAAATGAACGACATTACAACTGTGCACCAGACACTGAGTCTATTTTCTGTTTCTTTGCGAAGAACGTATTGTAAACGGCTTTGTTTTCGCAGAAGATCTACATTAAAAGCTCGTACAGAAGTCACCTAAATTATTTAGAGGTTAGATTTGAAATAAAAGTGAATCTAAAAGCTTTTTAGTATTTTATTTTAATTGTGCATATTTACGGAGAGTACGCTTTTAAATGCTTTCAAACATATAAAAAATTCATTGTCCATTTGATATACAGATGAATTCATAATTTATTCCTGTGGATTTAATGTATTAAGAAGAAAAAAGTTTAAGATGATGATATCATCAGAGTTGTCATTAAACCTTTCTCTTTATTCCTTTTTAAAAAGAGTTTGAATTATTTAAAAAATTTCTGGCAAACAAAGACGAACAGCATGAAGCCTAATGGTACTCATCATCATATTAAATTACTTGTCACTCTTTAAAAAGCCTTTTTGCCCCCCTCAAATTATTTGCATGCTCGTTGTATTTGTGTTAACAAATGACTATAGTACAGTTCACACTTTGTCCTTTTGTTATCGTCGGCATGTTGCCGTCGTGTGTTTGCTGAATTCTGACTAGCATTTTATCGTTTTCTCTTCAAAATTCAATACAGACTTGCGTGTATGATTTTTTTTCTTTTTTAAAAAATTACATTTTCTCTTGTCAAGGAACATGGCATTTTTGTAGGTTAGTGCTTATGTTAAAGCAACGTTAAATAACTTTTGAAATTACATCTGTCTTAGTTGAAGATTCAGATAAATTATCGTGTTTCGAATTATGCAAGATGAGTTTCTCTTATAGGTTTAGATGGATCATGTATTCACATTTATAAACTTCCCGGTTTCTCTTCTCATTCAATCGATGAAGTTTCTGTGAGTGGAAGAATCATGCTTTTAATAACATTCCAGTCTTTATTTCAGTGTCTCTATAATGCGTTGGTTTACCAGATAAAATTTTCAAATGAATTTATTCAAGGGATTCCAAACTTCTATTTCAGATTGCAATGAATATCATATTCGTCCTTTTAATTAAGCCCCTGAGTTTTGAGACACTTTTCAAAGTGAGATTCTTTTTTAAAAAATTACATTTTCTCTTGTCAAGGAACATGGCATTTTTGTAGGTTAGTGCTTATGTTAAAGCAACGTTAAATAACTTTTGAAATTACACCTGTCTTAGTTGAAGATTCAGATAAATTATCGTGTTTCGAATTATGCAAGATGAGTTTCTCTTATAGGTTTGTTTAGATGGATCATGTATTCACATTTATAAACTTCCCGGTTTCTCTTCTCATTCAATCGATGAAGTTTCTGTGAATAGAAGAATCATGCTTTTAATAACATTCCAGTCTTTATTTCAGTGTCTCTATTGCGTTGGTTTACCAGATAAAATTTCCCAATGAATTTATTCAAGGGATTCCTAACTTCTATTGCAAATTGCAATGAATATCATATTCGTCCTTTTAATTTAGATCCCTGAGTTTTGAGACATTTTTCAAAGTGAGTTACAAAAATTATATGATTGATTTATATTCGATTTCTAACGAAAATTTTTATTGAGTCTTTTTTAACTCTTTTTTAAAAAATAACTTGCAAAACACTTATACCAAGTTTCAATATGAAGACAATTTAGAGCAAACATATAAGTATATTACAGGAAAAAGTGATGAACTTTAAATTTCAGGTGTGCCCTGCCTCCACGAAGTTCTGTAGTCTATTTTGGCCTCAAACTTATCTGCAAACTTATAATATCCTTTGCCTGTGTCACTGTATTTGGGCCATGCAGGAAGCACATTAGTAGGCTCTGGAGTAGGATTTCCGTGTACAACAAAATTGGTAAACAATTTTACATAGTTTTTGGAGAAAGTCCGGTCTTTCGGTGTCAGATAGAATGGTAGTCTGAACCTTTTTTAGAAAATCACAAAAATATTGAGCTAGAAATACGCTGGGGGAAATTTGAGACTGAAGTAAAACATTTTTCATGAGGTAAACGTACATGTATATGAGATCATCAGCATGGCAAATTCCAGGTCTTATTGGTGGCCTCTCGGTGTGGAGAATAAGTTCAACTGCGACCATTGCAATGTGGTATAAACTGTTTTTACCATAGTATTCGAATGAATAAAGATAAACGGCAGGAAGTCGACGAGATAATACGCTGGCCGTTCTAAGAATTGGAGCCTTCATAAAAACTACCGTTATTGCCTGTTCAATTAAAAGAAAAGAAATAAAAAATCATTAAATTTTATTCTGTTAAACTGGGGGCAAAAAATAATTGATTGTTGGACAAACTTACGTCCATTAGCTCATATTTGTACGAGTCAAAATCTGTTAGTTCTGCGTCCGGTGGCATAAAGCCAAGAGTCAACGCTTGAGAAATAGATGCACCATCTCTCGTTTCGTCGATATTCCACGTTGACAGCATGTCACCCAGGAAGTAGTCCTTCATGTATTCCGTGTCGTTAAGAAGATTCCTTGGTCCCAAAACCAGAACGTAAGCAGCAGCTAACGCCAAAATTCCCTCTGTTTGAACAGCACCAAGCACAACTTCAAATAGTCCTTCATGTATTCCGTGTCGTTAAGAAGATTCCTTGGTCCCAAAACCAGAACGTAAGCAGCAGCTAACGCCAAAATTCCCTCTGTTTGAACAGCACCAAGCATAACTTCAACTTGTGGTAGTTCACCGTACTTCATAAGTTTAAATGGATCGTCGGGTAGGAATGCTCCGGTTACGTTCCCTTCAATAACTGGAGTTGTACCGGACAAACTAATTTTGAAATTCATGAAGTCATTCATCTGAAAATAATATAGCAGTTATTTCGATGGACAAAAGTGTTGATTATTTCTATTAAACAAGAAACTCACGACAACTTCGATTCCTCCTTGAATGATTGGAAGCCAGTCTTTGCCCTTCAAACAATCAACCAAATCTTTATTGTTATCGACTGGGCAATTCAAAGCTTTACTTGAACCAAGTCGTTTTGCAGTCTCCGCTGGGTGTCTGTCAATAGCCCATTCCTGAAGGGGCGAAACAATCAACCAAATCTTTATTGTTATCGACTGGGCAATTCAAAGCTTTACTTGAACCAAGTCGTTTTGCAGTCTCCGCTGGGTGTCTGTCAATAGCCCACTCCTGGAGGGGTGAACCGCTCATTCCCACAACGCGATGGAATAATCCCTTGGCCAGCGGAGAAATGAGCATATACAGGGCTGATGCACTACCAGCGGATTCGCCCATCACAGTTACTTGTTTTGGATCTCCACCGAAAGCCTTACAACAACAACAGCATTAACATGCTTTGTATTTAGAAAAAGATTTATATTTTATGAAATTATGTTCACCTCAATATTTTCTTGAACCCATCGAAGACCTTGTACCATGTCCTTCATTCCGTTGTTGGGGCTTATACCGAGGGCTGCGTCATCAGCGGGATTTCCAGTCGAGAAAAACCCCAGTGGTCCGAGACGATACTAAAGATTAAAATCTAATTAATAAAAAGTTTGTCCTATAGCTTAGTCATATCCCGATTATGCTATGCTTACCTGCATTGTGACTAGAACGATTTCTTCATCTTTTAAGAGCTTCTGGCCGGTGTAATATGAATTTTGGCCGAATACATAACCACCTCCATGTATCCAATAAATCACAGGAAGAAGTTTCCCATCGTCGGACTTTCCATTACGACGGGTATAAATAGACAGGTACAAGCAGTCTTCGTCCGCTTTAGTTAAGTTGGTGAGGACTTGGGCGCATGCATTTGGATGACTTGTTGCATTATACACCTTATCACCCCAGCCTTCTGGAGGTTGAGGGGCCTAAAATTTTATCACATTAAAGGGGTATTGTAATATTACGACAGTTTTTTAGTCGTTTTTAGGAATTTGATAACTGCCATTTTGCTTCATCCATACCTTAAATCTCAGATCACCTACTGGTGGTTTTGCATAAGGCACACCTAAATAGCGATAAATTTTAGTAGAACCCGAATATCTCAATTGACCCCTTATTGTTCCATTCTTTATTTGGACCGTAGGGTAAGATGCTCTGGGAGATAAATCCACTTCAGAATTGTCGTTCATCTCCGCAAGCCAAAACTTTACTAAAGAGCCATAGAAAAACTTATCAAAGTCAGAGGCTGCAGCTACTGCTGAAAAAGAAATTAATACTAGCCCTACGCGAACAAGAACCTGCGAGTGACTTTTTAGAAGCAACATTTTAAAAAAATATTTCGAAAATTTTTCTATAATAATTAAACACCTCCGTTCAACCTAAGCACAGTCTTAGAGTATGAATTGCTGTTGAAATGTCACAATGTGAGCAAAAATAATCATTGAAATGTTATCTCAGAAGGACTGGATCGATACGTCTACAGCTTGACTTTATGCTTGAGTAGATAAAATGATAAGAAAAACAATCGCTTCGTCCAAGTCCAAATGGAATATGAAAACGAAATCAATCTATACTGCTCAGTCTGGTTTAAGTTTTTAAAAAGGTCATGCCATTAATACAAGATAATCTCCCAATCATTGCTCAATATCTGCTCTGGTTAATTTTTAAATACACAATTATTGTTTGTTTTTTGACGACAAAATCCTGAAAATCATTGTCTGAACGTGGCGTGAAGCCGAATATATTTATTGATTTGATATTTGATACCATATTATGTATTAAATTTTATGGAAAATACGTCTTCTTGAGTCTGTCATATTTATTTCAAGCGGTGAATAAAATTAGTGGCATTAGAACTACATAATTTATTCATATCAATATTATCAATACGACAAAACATCGACTTGGGGATCATAGATTGTTAAAATATTTTATCAAATTGCAAATGTTCACAAAAAGAGGATTTACACATCAACTGATTGACAGAAGAGCTATCTTAATCACTTGGCATTTTCCTACATTATTTTATGCTTCAAGATGCACTTACCACCTATCCCTCCCTGCCCTACCAAACAACATGCTACAACTCATATTATAAATTAGTTGAGATATTATGCACACTACTTCACTAAGCTTGCCACGTGTCATCCTTCTGATTGTTTAATTTTTATGGTAATTCTTTTATTTGAAATGAGTAACAATAGCACAATTACATATGTACAAAGGTGCGTTACGGGTACATGCGGCGTTATCGATTTTCCATCCTGTTATTGTCCCGCTACCCCCTTGTACTCTTTTACGACGCATTTATTGACAGGTTTTACATTTTTGCCAACAAAAGAAATCAACGTTTCAACAGATACAAAGTAACAGATAGATGCACTTAACGCATGGCGAAATGAATGGAATTTTGGGTATCCATTAAAAGCTGATGAGTTACTTTTTTAACGGAAAATTTGAGACATTGTAGTTCGATTGCGATTGCGATCAAGTATACAATATCAATCGAAGTAATCAAACGACAAACAAATGAGAATTGGATGCGAATGAGCGACTTTCATTTTTCATTATATCACCCAGACGGCACAAAAGGTTCGTTGAAGTAGTAGATCTAGTTAGATCACATTACGCAGTTTGTCATAACATTTCGCATTTTTAGATCTATCCTCGCAAACCACATTCCTTTTAAGTTCAGATATCGATATAAATGGGAATTATCGAGAAAATATCAACAGGAAGGAAGGACGAAGGAAATTCGTTATTTTGACTCTTAATTGTGATCATTCTAGAATAACCAGTTTTATATTTTCAACGCAAAAGTTCAAGAATAACTTTTTTTTAGAATCCAGTGAAACTAAAAATTAAGAATACTTTACTCAACATTTCCTATTGCATTGTTTAAGGATCAAAAAGTAGGCGTGACTTTCATTATGTCATCGCATACAATTTAATTAAGGATGACGGGACAACAATACCAAGTGGGTTGGGTGAATTGGATGTAGGATGTTTTTCTTAATCATCCAAAAATTTATTTATGATGATGCTTTTTTAATGAAATCAAATTAAATTCTGGTGTCTAATTTTTTAAAAAGGAAAAACCTGTCTCTCGTACTCAAGTCAATTGAGTTCAATTTTTTGTCGTGTTTGTCACACAACGCCTTTTGCAATGAGAATATGAGGTAGGTACACTATCTTCAATTCCGTTTCAATTGTTCAAATTTGAATGTGAGAATAGCACGATTTGTTTGTTCAAAATGTCATTGATTGTTCAAACTTTTGTTTTGCACAGCATGTTTCAAGCTGTCATAAAAATAGGTGTAACTTTTTTGTAAGTTTTGATATAAGTCTGCAATTTTTCACAGAATGGCGACAGATACAAGTGAGTAGGGACCTGTTTCCCCCAGTACGTACAAGTTGTTGCCACTATATTAGCCACCCCCTAGAAATTGTTTACAAGTAGGTATAGCCCACAACAGCCAAAATTATTTTATGGTCCTCATTCGTGTTAAGTAATTTTTTTCTTCGAGGGAGCTACTGGTTTTGTCAAATTGGATTTTTCAATTAATCAATTTAAGAATTTATCGCACCCGCACACATCTGTAGATTTTTTAAAAATTTTATTGTCACTGTCAATATTAGTGTGATATCTCCACACCATCACAAAATCAAAAATAAGAGAATGATGTTGCGCATTAAAATTTCCATTAGTCATTGTTGTAATGATAATCATAAGCTTTTTGATTTTCATGAGTTAAGCTAAAAAATGCACTTTTAGGATCGGAAGTACAAAAATGCATTTTTATTTTGTCTCCTGCGGTAGGATCAAAAGGATACTAATGAAAGCAGAGGTACCTATGCATCCTCATTCATTAAAATAAAAAACAATGATCAAGATTGCAGTTGAGTTGACATTATCCATTTTTGTGTGGAGTACCTATCATGAACTCTTCTCCTTTGCTTACCCCCAGACTAATTCTTATTCTGATTTGATGTTTCGATAGAACAGGAGGACTCTCAACTCGTGCGTGCGTAAAGTATGCATAATGCATACCCACTCACGCATAAAATGAGATGGGTGATGTCTGCAAAAAATGCATTTTTACTTTACATGTCCTTTTTCCTTTTTTAAAGCCTACACAATCAGCTAAAGTGCATGCATACAGACAAGAAAGTTTGAATTTTTTCCCTTCAATTAATTTAATCAGCTTTGAAATGATTACGTGGCAGAATTTACATGAAGTTCTTTTGTGCAGTAATGCTATGCAGCATAATTTTGTGTGAGTACCTAATTCTTCATGCGTCTAACAGACTAGCAAGTTGATACTTTTTTCTTGTGAAGTGATGGTACAATTTGTTGCTATTGTGTGTGGTACTTATATGCTTTCTTAGATGAGTTTGGCCAGACTTTCTTTTCTGATTTTAGAGGCGATTAAATAAGCAATAAAAAGCATTACTGATAAGCATTTTGGGCAGTAAAAATGGCAATATAATAAGAACAATGTATGCTTTTTTATTGACTTCAAGAATTATTGTTTTCTAAAAAGCAAAGATGAAATTGGGTGTCCTCCAGGTATCTTTGAGGTTACAAAAAATAGTAAACATGCTGGGCAGTTTTTATGAAGAAATCAAAATTAACGACATGAAAAATAATTGTTCCTCGATAGCATACGTAAATGAAGAAATGACTTTTCCCCTTTTTCAAGAGCTTTTTCTTTGAGTTGTGAAATGCGACTGGGTATAACATAATGAAGCGGAACCGGAGGAACTGAATCATTCAAAGTATTAGATGCATTTATGATGACGCAATTTCTAACTCCAATTTCATCAGAAAATTACAACATGAGGATAAATCTGCCTTAACTTCTTACAATTGAAGCGATAATTTTTAACATTTACTTACTTGTCAAAACCTTTTCGAAAATTTTGAGTTGTATTCGGAAGAAAACTGAGATTAGCATTGGGAAATTGAAGTAATAAAATTAATTCTAGATCTCTGTTACAATGATGAAATTTTATTTACTCGACATCCTTGTGCTATCACACTGAGGCATTCAAAATATCACAATATGTAATAGGTTTTACAACCTATACTACCTGATATGTACCTGTCATTTTTTAAACGTAATTTAAACTCAAAAGATTCAATTAATTTTGAACAATAATGTTGAAAATGTCATGTAATTATATTATTTGCTCAAATCGTCACTGTCACCCATCCTTTTTGCATTCTGTGTCATATATTTCGAATTTCATTTCAATCTCAGCATGTGTCTATAAAAATTAGGTGTAATATTTCATACGTCTTCTCTTCTTAAAATCCAATTAATTTTATTGGTGTAATATAATAACGTAACTAGCTTTGCAGGTGCTTGAATTCATTGAATTTTGTAAAGCTGCAAACGATAAGATGAAATTGAGATGGCCCATAGCAAAACTTCTTTTGCTTATATTGCTACTCTAATGGAATCACTCATATTTCAGTAAGCTTCTGGTTTTCTACTTCTTGTTTAATGATATGACCATGACGTGATCAAAACCACAAAAAAAATATTTGAAAAAAAAACAACGAATTCAGTTCCCTGTCAATCAGTCAAATTCAGATTCCTTTGAAGTCGAAATCAGAAGCAAGCCATAGCCGCTTTGAATGATCAATTAGCAATGAACTTGTTGTGTGATGCCGTGAACTCTACACTCAGCATAATAATTAAACATTAGAAAATTCACGCAAGGGAATAGTGAAAGATATAAAGTGGTCACTTCTTCTCTCGACAAAAGTAGTAGTAGTGGTCCCCTTACCTTTGTAAACTGAAGCAAGTAGACATGATAGAGGTACTGCTGTGATGTGATGTAAGCCGCACTCATCGATCACTATACAAGACAAGAGCTACTAACCACACAAGAATACAACTACAACTCTACATAATATTTCATTTCCATTTTGTCCTCATCATCAAGATTCATCTACATTTCAATATGAATTCTAATTGAAAATCCTTTTCCACAGGAAATTATTATTCATGCAATCACGCTATATTCATATTCATTGCTACAATTACGTCCCTTTTCAGCCAGTCAGCGAAAACAAAACGACGAAGGAGACTGTTGAAGTATGAAGTACCCTTTCTCGTAAAAGATCGATACGGATAAAAACGTAAAGTAAACGGCACATGTAAGCATATCTACTCTACATTAATGCTTATCTGAGTGTTGATATTTAAAAAATATCATTTCCTATTATGGCATGATGACATCGCAGAAACATTCACAACATGCAACCACGCGATTAAAAAAAATGAGAAGTAGGTCCTATTATGTATTTTCATTGCCTTCCCTGCTGACATACCGCCATGAAGAAGGAGAAGGAAAGCAGGATTCTCTCACCAATTAAATTTAATTACTCCTAATAATCATGCCACATCAGCCTGCATCATAGTTGATATCGAAGGTCGTAACAGCCAACAATTAACACCACTCATGGGAGACGAGCACCCTTGTTTTGAATCGAGTATGTACGTATGTATGTACTTGAAACGCTTTCCTTTCCCAAAGCCCCACAAAACAGATTTCGCCGTTTCTAAGAAAACTAAAAATGATTAGTCTGTGATTGCTTCTGCTTCTTAAACTATTTTCATGAAATTCAAATCAGAATTGCCCCAAAATTCAAACACTTTACTTTGATTCTACAAAACGATTGAACGCAGATTACTAATGAGTACATCGCTTAAGGTTCAAAATACCGGATGCCATCAGTTCAGATATTAGAAGCAACGGTAATAACAACTACTAGA
>JAHZMX010000095.1:0-26192 GCA_027743895.1 Seira musarum
ATTGAAGGATCTCAGAACACTTTTAAACGCACAAAAAATGAAACAGTCTCTAAAAATTAATTCAAATCTTGAAATGAAGTTACGCCAAAATTTTTATACTAAAAGTATTACTGAAGGAAGTCTCTAGAAATTAAAATTTACGAGAATAATTTTAATTAAATTGATTAATTTATTGAACTTATTATTAGGTAAGGTAAGAAGATTTCACTAAAACTAAAACTGCCAAATCAAATCAGTGCTACTTTAAAATTAATTCTTTGTGGTTGCATCTTGATATAAAAACTGCAACTGAATGAAACAGGAACAGAGAAGGAACTCGAAAAATAAAAACATAATCACAACTACAATCAATTTTTTTAAACTCAAAAGTTAAATATTGAAAGGTTTCATAGATTTTATCCGTAGTTTTTGAAGTAGTTAACTCTAATATAACGAATTAGTGTGTTGAGGAATGTGGATATTTCGGATTAAATACATAATTAATTTTTTTGCTGCTTATATTATTACGCAAATTGGGCTGGTTCCATTGTAATTACATATTGCAATTTAAAAACATTAGGACTACATAGACCCTGACCTTGAAACTGGATAAAACATGATAAAAAATTGTAACTTTGCAATAATTGCGTATACTTTAATGAATCTGAAAGAGTTTACTTTGAATTTGGATCTAAAAATGAAATGTGATGAAAATTCAAATGCATGAATTCATGTTTCAAAATTCTAAAATTATTCTAGAGTTTAACTTTAATTATACTGCCACATCACATCCTAGCCAATCTGCAAGAATTGTGCTACATAATTTACGAAAATATTTGCTTTGTAATTAAATGTAAGAAGACCATTTTGATGTCCAATGAATGCAGCATCCCATTGGAATGCGATTGGAGCTCTTCGTCATTGATGCCTCATCATTATCTGGAAACCTTCTTTCAATATTCTTCATGTCGAGGACAACATTTCGATCATCCTGGACAAAATATAAATTGTAAAGGGTAAAACATATTATTAGAAATAACTTATGGACTACAATTAAATGATTAAATTAAGACTATGTATGACCATGTCAGTCAGGACCGGGAAAACGGGATTAAATTATTTGAACTGTAGAGAATAAGTAAATCGAAATTCTGTGAAAACCTATTAAATAAAATATTGTTATGATTTCAACAATTTTGATTTTCCGTTTTGTATTCTGCACTAATAGTGTAAATGATCAATTATAAATGTAATTAACCTAATAGTTCTAAATTATTATTCAAATCCAAATCACTACAACTATTAATTAAAATAAAGCTATTCAATACTGCTTCCTTAAAATTATTTGAATGTGTTCGAGTGAAGTCAGTAAAAAACCCTAGCATAATTAATTAATTATATTCAAGTATTCATTCTCTTGAAACGTAAAAGAAGGAAATAAAGTTTGAATACTTTTCTTCGGCTGACGATCGATCAGGAATGCACTCACTGAATCCATTCATTTTCATAAGTGAAAAATGAAATTACTTATTTGGTTAGAAAATCCGTCAATTGTTTATATGCACTTCATATGCAATCACTTTGCCATCTTCAATTAGTTTTTTATAGTTTCTTTTATACATCTTTAACTCATCAACAAAAATACAATTGTTGTTTTTCCATGCAAAAACAGGATCATAAAAGGTAAACTTAACTAAATACTACTTCCATAATATAACAAAAATAAATAACAAATTTACAATCCAGTAAGTCATCAGCCAATAACAATTCACCAGCATCTAATCTATATACAAGTACATACCATCAATAAACTCTAGACTAATAAATATTCCTTCACTCTACATTTTAATTTTTCAATTTTAGAAATATCCATTAGACAATTGTCCGTGTTCACAAAAAATTGGACATATTAAATTAATAGGGGCCGGGCCAAAGGTCTATCCGCCCGGGCCGGGCCAACTGTCACTACGCCACTGCGATCGACCAATACAATTCATCAGCATCTAATCTATATACAAGTACATACCATCAATAAACTCTAAACTAATAAATATTCCTTCACCCTACGTTTTAATTTTTCAATTTTAGAAATATCCCAGTTTAAAGAAATCCCAATCTTTTTTATTGTACTAACTTTAACCAATTTTCCTGTGATTTTAAAGTTGTGCTTTACTGACTGACTGAATCAAGTCTGGTTTTCTCATGAGTTCAAACCAGTTCGAAAATTGTGCATCGACTCTAAACAACAAATTTTAAAATTACAAATCTTTTGCGCTCGGCAATCGTCAGGATGTCAAGTTTTTTGTGAATGCCACTTGTTTTTCCTTTCATTCGTTTTATTTGGTAAATACATTCTTGCTAATGCAGAATTCATTTTCCGTGGAAAGATGCTGAGAGATTACATAATAGCGAAAGGAATGACAAAAAGTACTTCAAATTTTTGTGGGTTTTTTTTTTCATTTTTCGAACAATTTATTTTGTCCACGTACATTAATACTTCAAAATTCAAACAAAATTAATTTAATTTACTGAATGTAGTGTAGTAGTAGTGCATGTTCTAAATTTATTTTTTCCTATCCTCTAAAAAGATAAAATGACAATATAAATCCTATCCTAATATGCTTCGGCTCTCAATCGCTGATGGGTAGGCCTTCATAACTTAGCGCCCTTCAACTGTAATTAAAAAGTAAAAATTTGTAGAATGACCCCAATCATCAGAATCAGAAAAGAAATTATAGAAATTGAAATGAGGAACTTACTGTACGACGACAGGTCGATTTCATCAGGGAGCTCCGAAATGTTCACATCGAACCTGTTTTGAACATCATTTAAAATCTTCACATCCGCCTCGTCACTGACAAAGGTGATGGCCAAACCCTGCGAGATAAAAAATAAAAGCCGTCTTATTTTTACCGTCCTTCTCTTTTAAGTTTTTTAAAATTAATTTCTATTTAAAGTTTTTCGAGCAGATCAGTAAGAGAGAGTTAGATAGTTTGTAATCATCCTTTTCATATGTCCCTATCTTTTATCATCATATTTACACATCGAACCTGTTTTGAACATCATTTAAAATCTTCACATCCGCCTCGTCACTGACAAAGGTGATGGCCAAACCCTGCGAGATAAAAAATAAAAGCCGTTTTATTTTGACTGTAATTCTCTTTTAAGTTTTTAAAAATTAATTTCTAATAAAAATTTTTCGAGTAGATCAGTAAGAGAGAGTTAGATAGTTTGTAATCATCGTTTTCATATGTCCCTATCTTTTATCATCATATTTACTCTTAAGTAGGAAATTGCTTCATAAAATGAATGACGGAATTTAATAAATTAAAATAAAAGTCAAAGTTTATATGTATTTAATTAAACAACATGGGTGGAGTTTTACAAATTTGATTTAGATATTTTACCTGGTTGAATTCCAGAGCATCCAAAAGTTCAAACAGTTTTTTGTTCTTCTCGTTTTCCTTCAGCTTGACGTAATGCTGTTGCAGACCGTGCAAAGTGAGTTTCGCTTCGTCATCCACGTAGACCTCCATTGGCTGTAATGAATAAATGCATGAAAGAACACTGTAGATTTTCTTTTTCCAGGATTCCCACCACCTTAAGCTCTCCCCTATCATCTCGGCCACTTCTCAATTCACGTCCCCCAAACCGAAACCCTAACCATGACTCAGGACTGGACTGGAACTGCCAACTAACCGCCTTCCAGCTAATCAAACTTACGACCACAAAATATAATTGCGACGCGATGCACGACAGCACGACTACTTTTTTAACTAAATGAACCAAACAATTATTTATTTAAAGCGCTGCGAGTCGTGTCGTCCAAGCAATGCCAATGTTGTCCATAGAAAGACCGGCCGAGTTTGATGAGTGGGAGAGGCCAAAGGTGTTCCACTCCATCCATCACCATCATCATCAAATTTAATTTTCTCAAATCGTATCGCCTTCAACATATTTTCAATTGTAATGGGAATATTACGTCTTGCATAAACTTCTTGCACACGGGTCGTATCTCCTTGCTGAGGGTGGCTGAAAACATCATCACTTGCTTTTCGTGTGGTGTGTTACGGAATATTTCTTGCACATCTCGTCTCATATCTAAAAAAAATAAATAATAAATTCCCCAAAATTTAAATTCCTGAAGAGTAAATTGAATTATCCAAAATGATTTTACTTCTTAAACAATTTATCAGACTATGGCAGGCCTACACATAAATTCAGGTAGAAACCGCGAATGGAACCAAAGTCAATTCTCATCATATAAATTATTCTAAAGCTTAAGCTGGACTTGAAAACTATTTAACTTACCAAGAGCCTCCAACATTTTATCGCATTCGTCCAAAATAAACTGCTTCACATTTTTCAATGTCAGCTTCTTGGCCTTGATCAGAGCGAGGATACGTCCCGGAGTCCCGACGACGATATGGGGGCAGTTGTTTTTCAAAACCTGAACATCCTTTTCCATGGGTAATCCTCCGAAAAAGACAGCAACCTTTAAAAGAAAACCAAAAAGTCATTAATAAAATATACAATTTCAGTTTAAAGTATTGGATTCTTCGTAAATTGCTCATGAAAATCAGACAATGGCAGGCCTACACATTAATTCAGGTAGAAACCGCGAATGGAACCAAAACTACTTCTCATCATTTTAGGAAAAGAAAAGATAATTTAGAAAATTACGTAACGTACTCACCTTTACAGTTGGCATGTACTTCGAAAAACGTTCGTATTCCTTCGAGATCTGAAATGCTAACTCGCGAGTGTGACACATAACCAGCACAGAGACAACCCCATCCTGAGGCTCTAACTGCTGCAGAGTGGCCAACACGAAGACGGCCGTCTTACCCATACCGGATTTTGCCTGACATAAAATGTCAATGCCCAGGACTGCTTGCGGTATACATTCGTGTTGCACTGTAAAAGAATAAAAAGTCAAAATTAAAAACTACTCTTTTCAATTCCTCTTTTAATTTCAATTTTTAAAGTAAAATTCAGACACGGCTACGCCCACATGAACAATTCAGTGGAAACCGCGAATGTAACCTCAAAAAATCTCATCATGGAAAATTTATAATTAAGATTAGCCTGTCTAAAGATTGCATACCTTCAGAGGGATGTTCAAAACCACAATCAATAATAGCGCGAAGAATTTCAGGTTTGAGCAGGAAGTCCCTGAACCCAGAAACTGTGAATGGAGACGTAGGTCCCCTTCACTTCCTTTTTGCTGACTGCTGTCCCCTCTGCCGTTTCCGCGGTGGTGGTTTGTTCTGCATTTTCCTCTTCTTCGTAGTCTAAAAGATCATCATTGTCCGCCATTTTCAAGAGATCCTGTTTGCCACAAGTGGGTCGACCGAGCGCGCGTCACCGATTGATTTGGTATAAGTCCTACCAAAGGGAAGAGTTGAACCCTGTCTGGTCTGGTCACGCTCCTGAGCCTATAATTTAAACTTTAAAGGAAAAAAATATATAGAGTCACCGATTGATTTGGTATAAGTCCTACCAAAGGGAAGAGTTGAACCCTGTCTGGTCTGGTCACGCTCCTGAGCCTATAATTTAAACTTTAAAGGAAAAAAATGTAAAGCGTTAGAAACTTTTCGTTTAGCACAGCGTAAACAAATATAATGATTTCCAGGTATTGTGGCGAAGGACGGATACGATGATAAACAGGTAAAACTGCCTGCCAACTTATTGCTCGGTATTAGAATAATGTTTGATGGAATAGAATAGGATTAATGACAATGACACAATTTCCATTTTTTCCTACCAGCCACATGAGGCTTCCCTAGCTAAAACCGATCGAAACTTTTATTTGGCCTTGATGATTTTATAAACATAGGCATGACATGGCAGCTAATGAAATGTTAACCTAATCGATAAATTGACAGCGCCAGCGACGGTAAAACTCCTCTACTCTATATCAATACAGGCAGAACACGAAACTGTTAATATTATTTGCTTAAGCTTACTTACACTCCAGCTCGACACAGGCCAAGCCAGTTTGACGGTAAGCACAATGATTGATTGACTACAAACTTTGCTTGCTGAAGTTCCACTTGACTTGACCTTGGAAACTCGAATTGCGAGTTCTCCTACTTCCAATATAACTTAATGTTTCGTCTGATTATGATTATAAGATAAACAAAGAAATTGTTAAAATACTTCTAATCTAACAATTAATCTGACCTGATATCTCTGATTAATTCGAATACAGATAATCAGATAATTACGTAATTACTTTCCCTAACTATCTCTACCCAACTGCAACGCGGGTTTAAAAATAAAAATAAAATCCACAAATTAAACTTTTGAATATTTCATCGTCACAGCAGCATGAAATCGTAATAGGGATGGTAACTGCTCCATAATTCCATGAAACCGGCGGTGGTTGTAGTTGTGGTTAGGGAGGGAAGGGGCGAACGAACGCAATGGAACCTGGTTTCGTTACTAAAATGGGGACTTTGCGTTAACTCAAAATACAGAAAGAGGTTATCATTTATCAACCTAATAATAAATGAATGTACAAAATGATGACGGACGAGCATTCAATTTTCTAAAAGCTCAACGGTTTTCAACCAATTAAAAATTATTTTACCACATATGTAACACTGCAACTCCATGCCCAAAAATAGGGGAAGTAACAGTTGACTTAATGTGGAGGGCCAGGGCCAGCTGGCCAACATCAACAAAATGCACCTTCATTTCTTAACTGACAACCACTTTTTGAGAATATGTAGCTCGAAACTGCGTAGTTCAGGTCGAAATTTAAAAAAATCAAAATAAAAAAATCGGGAACGAAGCTATCATCAAGTCACCACTCAAAACATTATCATCAACACCATCACCGTTACATTCCGTTAGAGTCAAGTTCAATTCACTATTGTACTAATGCCGCCAGCAATATCACAGGTCACCACCATCATCAAGAAGGAAATTTTTTTTCAAAAAATATAAAAACGTTATAAAAAATACTTACCAAAAGGTGAAAACGTTGAGATCATCAGTCCATATTTATTTTGTACGATTAGTCAGCTCATTTCACTCAAAATATTTTTTTTTCAAGCGATACCAGTCTCGCGACCAATACCGCTTCTCTAACTTAGGTAGTTTTGTAATTGTAAAGGTAGCATTTAAAATTCAGTACCGATTGCAGCTCTCTCCCCAATTGTAAATTTGCAACTTCAGTAGTGGCGAAAAATACTATTATCAATCACTAACTTTTAATTTAAAAAATTAGCAATTTTTTTTCCGTAGTAAACAGTAAACAACTACAAAAAACAGCGTTCCCTAAACTTTTTAAAGATGGCTTTTCTCCTTGCTTGCCCTTTCGTCACAAGTTGCGAAGTGAAGAAAGAGCCGAAAAGAACGAACAAATGCAATAAAACGATCGACATCGACATTCAATGAATACACAACACAAGCAAAGCAAATGATGATGATAATGATGACTGGAGAAGAAGCTTCTTCTTTTGCTACGTGGCTATAGCCTCACGGAGGGATTTTTCCGCCCAATTTTTTTGATGGCGTTTCTATTTAAAAACATGTGAAATATGAACAAAGCATATGGTGCGTAGCCTATGCTTAGCAAATACCGGTTGGGCTAAAATGCTTTTTGAAAGAAAGAGAAGCCAAGCCGGCATGCATGCCACGTCGGCTTTCAACATGAAAGTTGTTGCTTGCCTATACGCTCCCGTGTTTAAAGAAGAGTGCAGGTTAAGAGACCGTTTCTCGGAAAAGGGGGTATTGGTCTATACCTTTTAATGTTAGAGAGTGGAAGTGGATAATGCGGATCATGAGGTATATGGGATTAGCCAATGGCATCGAAGTTGGGCAATCTTGAATGGTGGGTGTTTTCTTGGATTTTCAGATCCAAAAATAAACAAAACAAAGTAAACAAGTTGGACTTGGGAAAAAAGTTGAAGGGAAAAGGTACCTTCAATTCAAGCCCTGCAAGGCCTGATGAATGGTGATTTTTAAAGGAAAGTTCCTGTGAATTTTGATTAATTTTAGAAGTTTTCCATTTGAGCCCCTTGTTTTGCTTGTTGGACAGGCCAGATTAAAAGGTACTAAAATATTAAGAGGTCCCTGTGATTGTGACTTAAATACCACAGGCACCTTAAATGTGTAACTCTTAAACGAAGTGGACCTTATTAGAGTTCAGTGGTGTCGGTTGCATTAACGGTGTTCCATATATTACTCTGTTCCATTGCATAGGTTGAACTGGATTATGCTGGAGAAGGAAGCAGTTTTTGAAGACATGGAACATGACCCAAGCAGAGGGACTAATAGGGAACCTTCCGATCCCCAGAATAATGATAGTGGTAACGAAATGAATGTGGATGATGTTGAAGATGAACAGGATGAAGAGCATGAGAATTTTGAGAATGATGAGTTTGCTGAGGATGACTTTGGCCCCCAGGGTACTTATCATTCTTACCATTCATTCATATCAATTAACAGGATGAAGAGCATGAGAATTTTGAGAATGATGAGTTTGCTGAGGATGACTTTGGCCCCCAGGGTACTTATCATTCTTACCATTCATTCATTCATTCATATCAATTTCCCTTTTCCGTTATGGATGCATCGATGCATGTGAAGGAAAGGAAAGAGATGACTAATTTCATTTTTATTTTGTTTTACCTAGAATTCTCTGCGCTCAACAATCAACTCGACCAACTGCAATCAGCCCTGGATTCCTTAGAATCACGAAATGATGATATTCATTTCAAGTTGTTGGAACTCCTTCGTTCTAGTCGGGAAATTAGGCAAGTCATGTCAGAAGAGAATAGCAGGAAAAGGGACGTTGGTGCAGCAACAACAGGAGGAATTACACCTCAAAGTTCTATTGCTTCGGAGGAAGGTGCAAGTTCAACATCAGGGTCCGCTTCTTCATCGGGTGCAAGCTATTTAACAAGAAACGATAGTACTTCATCCAGCAGCGGTGCTGCAGGGACTTCTTCTCTGTCAAGTAGTTTAGGAATCGGGAAGGAGATGCCAAAGTCAGATTAAATCTAATGTAATTGTGACTGACTGTTGTGAAGAAAGACATTTCCTCGAAGAAAGAAAAGAATTAAAAGAAAGTCTATCGGTTAGGTAGGTAGGTGCGTACGTGATATTAATCATGCTTTACGGATTATTAGTACAAGAACAAGATAAGTAGGTAGATGTAGATGGTCATACAAAAATCCAATGGATGGTCCATGAGTACTTCAAGGGAGTTAGTTTAGTTTTTCTTGTTCATCCTATCATAGCTCTAGTTCTAGTCTTGCATGAGGCAATCAATCAGCTATTGTAGATCTGTAGTAGGTACATGAGATTGATTAGTGACGGATTAATTGTGATTATGATTTCGAGGAATGAACGAGGAAATGTCGCATTGTGAATTTAATATGCATTCCGTTCTAGATTAGATGAAAAGATGAAGTTGTAGTAAGCAGGTGCGATGAAACCTTTACGGCTTTAGTTGATGTAATTATGTACTTTCGATTTAAAATCACGCATGAAAATCTCGCAGAACGCATTCCGAAAAATTTAAACGTAACTGATTTCGAATTCGATTTTCAAATCATTTAAAATACTTTAGTTTTGTTTTATTGAAAACAAATGAAAAGAAATAAAATGCCAAATGACATTCATTTAAAAGTCAAAGATATGAATTTAAGTTATTTCAAAGCATAATTATAATTTATTATTCGTAGCGAATTGTCAATGATCAATTATAATAAACCTGTCTGACGGGGACAGATATGCAGTTCCTATTTCCGCATTCTGTTTAAAATGTCCCTTTTCTACAATTCATCCAGATTATGTATGTTTATTTTTTAGAAATACATATGTTAACCTCTCTCAGTGTGCCGTATTAGGGACCAATAATTTTATATTTTAATACACATTAAAATTATTGAACGGTAACCATTCTACTGGGGTAAAGTGATACTGGTAAGGTTTTGCAAGTTAAAAGTAATCAGGTTCCATTTTAATATTCTCCCGGCCAAAGAAGGATTGGTTATCCTCCTCATCATTCACTTCAATTTCACCTACTGCCCAGATAATCATTTTCCCAAATATTTTCCTGCTGACTTCAGTAATCAAAGTGACATTGGCGGGATGTTGACCAATAAAGTTTTTATCGACCACCATCATCCCTCGAGTATGCTTTCCTTGAACTTCCACTGTGCAGTGGTAATGCTCAGTTTTTCGTATCATCTAGAATTAGAATTTTACAAAATTTCAGTTTTGTAATTTGTCTAGGTCTAGTCTTTGCTTAATAACATACCTCACGATTCAGGAAACAGGCCATTAGAACAGCATCAGGTACAATCCATTGATCATCTTCCTTATCCAAAAAGTTCTCCTCTAGCTTATTCATCAAGTCCACCTCGGGGGTGTCCAGATTAGCGATTGTATTCGTTCGGAATGACTAAAAATGAAAANAGTCTATGCTCAAGAGCATACCTCACGATTCAGGAAACATGCCATTAATACGGCATCAGGTACAATCCATTGATCATCTTCCTTATCCAAAAAGTTCTCCTCTAGCTTATTCATCAAGTCCACCTCGGGGGTGTCCAGATTCGCGATTGTATTCGTTCGGAATGACTAAAAATGAAAAGCCAGTTATTATCAGAAGAGGCAGATACAGAACAGAAAACCTGTGACTTTCGATTATATCAAGTTCCCCGTTGAGTTGAAACTCATTCCCACCACTGCTTAAGTTGATCCATTACGATCTCAGTCTTACCTGAGATAACGCAGCAGACTTCATGCATGTTTCCCAAGGCAAGACGAAAACCGGAGACAAATTGAAACTCTCAAGGACCACATTTGCAGCTTCTGGATCAACAAAAAAGTTGAACTCACTGGCCACCGTCATATTTCCCATTCCCTCGGAATTACCTCCCACAATAAATATTTCCTTTACGAAATGTCTTATCTCTGGCTTGAGTTTCACAGCCATCGCCAAATTTGTGAGGGGTCCCAAACAAAGGATAGTCAATTTGCCCTTGTACTTCTCAGCCATTTTGATGATCCCCGTGACCGCATGTTCCGACTGAATCTTCACTTCATGCATTGTAGGCAGATTTCGTTCATTAATATCGCCGTATCCATCAGTTCCAAAGAAAGATGGTCTTCTTGTAGAGCTTCCGGGAGCCATAGTCAGGGCGCTTTCCATCCCCTTGAAAATAGGGATGGGAGGAATGGTCTTCCCCAATGTCTTCACAAGACGACACACATTTCGAGTAGCGTTGTCCACAGAAGTACATCCATTTACCGTAGTGATTCCAACAATGTTCAAATGACGCGAGGATTGACTTTCAGGATCCGCTGAACGTAGGGCGAGTGCAAGAGCCCAAGCGTCGTATATTCCGCCATCAGTGTCGATCAAAACAGGATTGGCAATTCGAGAGCGGTGGGAGCTATTGTCATCCTGAAGAATAAGAAGAGAAACAATCATTACAAATATTTTTTATTAAACAAAATTAAGTAAGTTTCCTACATTACAATTCCTCCAATTTCTCTTTTATCAAATAAAGGTGCCCGAAACGGTGAATATGCGACATAAGTACAATTACTACGACAAATGAATTGTCTCAGAATGCCCCGAGCAGAATTATGTCTCTCATGAGAATGCAAAATATAATTTTACCGATAAATATTCAATATTGACTGAAAATGTTGTGCTCTTCTTTTGTGAACTGGAATTAACCGCATTGCTACTGCTACTATTACTCCCATTATCAGTAATACTGGAAGTAGCCCTTGGCAAATAGGTGGAACTGGAACAGTCGTGACTCGTGGCGGATGGTGCATCTAGTCTAAAACGTTTTCGCTTTCCCTTATTCTGCCTATAGCTTTCATACACTTCCGGATGATATTTCTGAAAATGAATAAATTTTAAGGAACAAAATCACCTAAAGTTAAATTTTTTTCTTAAAACGTATTACTTCAAGTCTTGATCTTGTCTGACCTCCAAATGCAAAAGGAAATTATGATTAGAACTGGTATCAGCCTTCACGTTCTTTTCAGTCCCAGAATTCTCGCAGAGTATGCATTTTGCAGTGAGTTTGAAACCACCCTTGACCCCTTCCTTTTTTTCAGTAGTGATTAGAACGTACACTGATTCGCTGAAGGTATTTGAAAACTTTTGTTCTACGGTGGGGTCTATTTCCCCCATTTTGACTTAAAAACTAAACGAATTAAACAATTTTGCAAGCCAACAGTTTGCTTGCAAACTGGTAAAAGAAATTTTTAAAACAAAAATAAAAACTTGTCACTATTTTTCTCATGCGGTATACGCTAAGTATATATCGAACGATAATATCTTCACAGATGTAGCTGAAATGTTATGAAATGGAAATGCATGGGAATGAGCTCATGCTCATGTTATATCGTCCTCGACACGGTAAAATGCAGAGATGGAGAGCAGGAGCAAGAGGATATTGCGGTTTTGTAAAAAAAATCTTACCGCAGTTTTTAGCGCTATTATTATCGTGTCTACAACTCTAACTCTTAGCTTTGTACATTTTTCAGGAGTACATGGTTCATAAGAAGTTAGGTTTTAATGATTGTTTTATTATGCAGTTTCTGCTGCTGTATTTTGAAATGATATAAAATGAACATAACGAAATGACGAAGATGTACTTCACTTCAGTAAAATGAAAATGTAAGTCTATGAAAAATCTTTGGATTTATGAAAACTGGGAAATGTCTTCTATATTCCTCCTAAATTAAATTGACGAGTCGATTCATTTGAAGCAATAATTTTAAAATCAAATGAAATCTTTTCGGTGTTTTGTAATTTTTTAACCTTATGTCTCTTTTAGTAGCATGCCGTCGCCATATTTTACCGGAGACAAAATAGTTAAGCTTGGGGTATTCTGAGTCTAACGTTTTTAATTTTCTTGTACAGACCTTCATGTAGTTTAATTAATTATGTATATAATTAATAAATTAAGCTTTTAACAGCGGATTTAGGTAGGTTTAATATGTCGTCAATGTTGATTGCTGTAAGGAATTGATATGTACTCACCCCGACAGTGAATCCATTACAGTTCTTTTCACACGGAACCTTGAAAACAAGATCAGAGGAATCATCTTCGTCGTAGTATTTCTCCAAATCCAGTTCCTCTTCTGCACTGTTGCAGTTGAATTTTGGTCCAACATCGTAATCATAGTCATGATGATGATGCACATTAGGATCGGAATAGAAATTGTCAGAATGACGAGCTTCATTACTTTGATTGTGTTTATAATGATCCTGTTTAAACTGAACATGTCTACTGGAGTTGGTTCCACTAGGGCGTCTCCCATTTTTCATTGACGAATGTGAATGATCAGAATTAACTGCAGAGGAAAATGTCTGCTTGGAATTTTCATTCTGCGCGAAGAATGAATCGGTCAAAAGATGAGAAATCGGCATGATTATTATCCAAAATGAAAACGTTTTGAATTATTTAAAAAATATGAACTACAAATTCCTTTCTAGACAGTGGAACTCCCAAAGGTACACAGTTTGCTATTCCAACTGATTACTGGAATCTATGCACAGTAATTTGCAAAAATATTTTTAACCAGGCATTGATATGAATTGAAAACTGTGCATTTTTGTACCAATTTGGCCAACGCGGTTTTCTGCTATGATAAGCGGATGTGGTTGTTTCATTTGGTCTACAAATCCAAAATTTCAGTTCAAGATTTTGCAGCAACCAGAGTTTTAGCAAATGTGCTTTTGTTAAAGAGTAGCCATTACATATGAATGAGAATAGAATTATGATTATTGGTTTGTAGTAAATTAATCGATGATAAATAATTTTTAATGAACTCTGTTTATTTAAAACTTTTTGTATTAGCGGCAAAAACACTGACAATGAGACGAACACAGTTATCATATCATCTTATTCATAGAAACAATTTTTTAGTCAAGGTGAGGTAAAGGACCCTTCACAAACAACGGCGGAATAATATTATGGAGCACGGCTGCCCTCTCCACCCATTTCATTATGTCCTTACACACTTCCTCCACACTTTGCGTTGTATCAACGATTTTAAACTTCTCACCATACTTCTTTTGAATCAGAATAATATTATGGAGCACGGCTGCCCTCTCCACCCATTTCATTATGTCCTTACACACTTCCTCCACACTTTGCGTTGTATCAACGATTTTAAACTTCTCACCGTACTTCTTTTGAATCAAGTAAATTTCATGTTTAAACTTCTTGAACTGCTCCGAAGCTACGACATACACATCGGGTTGGAGCTTGCGCAAGATTTTGGAGGCCCTAACTTGGAAACGCATGTAAATGCAGAGGTTCTCTTGGGCGGTCCGTTCCGAAAATCGGAGGTAGAGAATGAAGTCTGGCTGACGAATCTAAAAAGATTTTTTTTGCAAAGGTCGTTGTCGTTAATGTAAAACGGGATCCGTTACAGTGAACGTTAGCTTAATTACTTACAAAATCAGTGAAATCCTTGCACTGGGAGAATGTCGTCGGATATTCAGAGAATATGAATCCTTGATGTTCACCTTTACGGGAGATGTTCGCCATTTGACAGACGAATCACCTCAAATACAAATGCTCGGGGGAGGGCAATACCCCTATGCATCAAGTGAGCGACCGCATCATCCCTCTTCGTCTCAAGGGAAATCTCCCGCTGGAGAAGGGCTCCTAGGTTGACGTAGTACCAGTGATAACTCTCCGCAATAGCGTAGATCAAGGCAGTGACTGGTGATCCTGGCGAACTGAGCACCCAAATTATGGGGAGGTTTGTGGTTTCTATTAATTCTTCATCCTAAAATAGAAACAAAATGTGAAACAGATCGGCATAGCATGACCCTGAATAAGGCTAACATTTAACAAAATAATTACTTCAGGATCAAAATCGGCTACTGTGTAGCACTCCTCTTTCCTGTACAATTTCCGTTGTTTTGCAGCTGCTTCCAAGAGACCTCGAAACCAGTCTCTGACGTTGCTGAAGAAAGATGCGAATGTTGTCAAAGGACTCGTGTAGTAAAATTCTGATTGACGTTTCTTTTTCATTTGGTTAATATCTTGCTCCGATTCCTCTTCAGGGAATGGGTCACTTGGAACGTTTACGCTTATATGCGCATTCTTTGAAGCTACAGTTGGAAGGCGGGTATGAGAAATCGACTTCTTTGCCTTGGATTTCGTGGTTGACGGGGGTTTTAGTGTGTTTGATCCTCCTCCTGGGGACGCCATGATTGCGCGGCGAAGTATTTATTTCAAATTCGTCAAATAAATACGTCTTGTAAGTTCAAAGTGTCGCCAAAAAAAATTATTTCATTTGCCTTCAAATTCGAACTGTACGTAAGCCATGACAATATTTTGATTTTATGCGGAATGTTGAAATAAATAAAGTATTTTATATTTTGAAAACAAAAATTAAAACCCAGCCAATTCAAAGCTCTGTGGTTGATGGGATGAGCAGAGGGAGGCTTTGTTGAAATCATTGCCAAATGAAGACAATTTGATCCCGTGGCAGTACCAAATTCCCCCACGATGACCATGGTCTCGAGATCCCTTCTCTATGTCATCTTCATATTGTACCTGTTTGATTTATCTGCTGCATGTTAGTAAAAATTAACTTTTTAATTCTTCATTAATTCCAAACTTCATTTAAGGTCGATCCGACCTGGCTGAAATGTAATGTCTTTGCTTTCACTTGGCACCCCAAGTGATCTGCCACAGATGTGGTATTGACAACCCCAAAAGCCAGTTTCGATGCAATGACGAAATCTACCGTGATTGTGAGTGGGTTCCACCTCAAAAACGAGATGTAACTGCTCCTGCACCATGTCCTCCGGGATCAGCTTCATGTCTGGATCTGAACATCCCAGAAGGAGGCAATGGGAATTTAACTTCGGAAGTCAAACCAAAAGTTTATGACATGACCTCAAATCGGAATGCAAGTTGGGCTTGTCTCACCCTCAAAGCGGCAGGAGGGATGCAGAAACAATGTTTCCAAACAGAGGAGAAGGTTGGCTGCAGGACGATTGGCTTGGCCACGTGGTGTTTCTGTAGGACGGATTTCTGCAACAATGAGAGTGCAAGTGGAGCATCTTCAATTTATTTGGGGGTTGCTGATCCGAGAATTATAATGGCGGTGATTTTGCTTATTCTGATTAAAGTTTGATGCGAAATCCGTGATGAAGGTTGTCCATAATAGGGAGCGTTTATTGTGACTATATTTATTTTAATCATGATGATGATTAGATCGATGAGCTTATAAGCATACGTGCAAAAGAAAATAAACTTTAATGATATTTTTATTTCATCCGTGAAAAAAAGAAAAGCAATTTTCTTCTGCTTTGATGCGGTTTCCTTCAGTTTGGTTGGGTGATCCATCTCATTTTGTTTTTTTGCAAGTTTCACTAGAATTGTGTGTACGTATTGGATCCGTGGATGGATCATGAGATGTGCGACTTGGGGAAAATTGTTTTATTTAATCCAGCGTGAACCAATAAATTACACTTATTTCCGATCGGAATGCAATATACATAGAATAAAAAAGCAGTTTGAGTAGATTGGGATGGGAGGTAACTAGGATTATTCGACGCATTAGAAATAATAAGCAGTTTTATAAAAAAAATGGGACAAGGAAAGTTTTTAAAGCGCTCGACAAAAAAAAAGAAATACATGGGAAAAATATTTACTACTTTTTAAATCGTGTAAGCAAATTTTTTTAAACCTCGTTCAAAATTATGCTTAAAAGAATGACGGACTTTATTTTCAAATAATTCTTCATTTGTGCAATACTATATTTATTACGAGGAAGGCGTCTTTTGGCTGAAACTCAAATTCAACCTATTATTCATGGATAACAGAACCATCGTCATTAGGACAGCAATTCCTGTACTAATGGCGATGATTCTGTTTTGGTTTTCCATAATCCACTAATATTCTTTTGGATGATCGGATTGAATGAACAAACATTTCAAATATAAATATTCGTGGAACACCAACTCGCCTTAACACCTAAAACGTTTTTCTTTTACCTTACAAAATAAAAGAGCATCATTGTATTGACTATTCATGCGTTTGTATACATTCACCAATTTTCATGACCGTAACCGTTTATTGCCTCCACATGCCCCAATACAACGAATTTTTTTCCACTCCGTTTACTTTGGCAAAATAAAAAAATCCTCTGCTTCTACTCTACTCGATCGTGAGTCTGGCTGGTGTTTGCTCAAATTGGAAATGAATCCCTTTTACTAGTCATAGTCGAGTCATGTCCAAGAAANAAAAAAATCCTCTGCTTCTACTCTACTCGATCGTGAGTCTGGCTGGTGTTTGCTCAAATTGGAAATGAATCCCTTTTACTAGTCATAGTCGAGTCATGTCCAAGAAAGAAGACGCAAGTTGTTTGCTTCCAATTCCATGCAGAGACGACAATGGGCCTAGGCTATGTGGCTTCAAATGCTTTTTTTAGCATCACAGAAATTCAGATTCGCCCTAACTTCCCCCGCCCAAAAGTCCTAACCCAAGGGTTTCATCATCTCTGATTCAAAGTCATGTTATTGTCCTCATGCATCCCAATAAAAACTTTTTTCTCCAATTCCATTACTTTCACTTCTTTTCTCCAAGTAAAATGAAATCCATACCCAAGACCACACCACACCAAACGAAACCAAATATCCAATTGAACAAACGAACCGAGGCTTCAAGACCTTCAAGCCAAATAAATGGGAAGATTCTGAGCTTTTGTCTTGTCTTTATTTGCCAGATATAACATTCGTGGGTTTTAGAGGTCACATGTCACATGGGCAATAAGAAAATCCCCGGGTTCAAACCAAGTGACGAACTGTCAGATTAATAACGTTTGAATCTTTTTCAAGCTTATTGGGTTAAAGACTCATCAAATGCTACTTAAATCTATATTTCGATTCTACCTTGGGTTTTCACATCGAAATTATTCTGCAGTTTCAAACCTCCTGTCCCTTACCGTTAACGAATTTAGTAGGATTCTAAAACAAAAAAATTCGAATGACGGATTTGGCAAAAAAAATTCTGGTGATGGAGCCGCATCAATGATCCAAAGCCCTCTCCAAACCCTTTACCAAAAAATAGTTGACTTTTCATAAAACCCCGGGATTTTCCCATCCTTGAAAGTTCCGAAGAAAAAAAACGTAGAAGGAAAATTGTGTATTTCATTTTCTGCCATTTAAAATGGGTGAGAGGACCCACTGTTTTATTTCTCCATTTTATTGTTTTTACGTCCTATTTATGCCCCCACACATGTATTCAAAGGATGAAGTGTATAGTGCACGATAACATGATCATATATCGCGATCATGATTCCAATAAAAAATCTCCTCTGACTCCGGGAGAAAGAATAGCCCTATCCTATCTTTTCCAAAGTTCCAAAAAGCCTTTTATTGTCCCCAATGCGATTTGATGCTCATTCTCGCTCTTTTAGGTTCCCAGTTATATGTACTCTAATCATAATAGTTTTAGTTTTGTTTTTTGTCTAAATGATCCATTTAGAATGATCAATGTCTAGGATTCTGCATGGCCCAGAAAAACAGAAATAAATTCAATTCAAGCTATCACACACTTTACCGTTTTGCAGTCAAATCAAAGAAAAAAACAAAATGAGGAAAATTGCGTTGGTTGAACTTTCTATCAGCTTTAGTTGTTTTATTTTCCATGAAAAGCTAAATTAAAATCATAACGAACAAAATATGCAAATGCATAAGAGAATCTTGCTATATTGGTCTGATCTGACCTGACCTGGTTTGACAAAGAATTTTTTTAATTATATTAACGTGGCATGGATGATTCACCAACTTGCCGTTGCCGATATTGAGGAACATGTAAAACTGAAATTATTGGCACTAAATGCATGTAAAACAGGAGGTTTATTGGCTCAATAGGCTTTTATGAATTTGAATGTTATAGCTAGATTCCACCTCATTAGGATTTTAGGTCCGAATTTTTTGACAAAAACAATAAAGTTCAAAGCTACCCAAGAAAAACCGTTAAACGTTCATTTCCATTTTCCGCGACTTTTATTTTAAAGGAAAATATATGGAACAGATAGACATTCCCAGAGATCGGGAACCTGGACTTGATCCAAGACTAAATGTACAACTTCAGCTCGAACGAAGTCAAGTCAGTCGAGTCATAGTTATGGCTCTTCTTTAAATTGCAATTGAATTGTAAAGCGTGACTGTGACTGTGACTTATAAATTGTTTGAGAGTGAAAGTCGAGTTGAATAAAATTCAGTCAACAAAATTGCATTGGAACAGAAATCAAATGCAGAAAAAAAAACAAGCAATAGGAAAATCTGCACATCGACTGGATTATAAGATGGCGCTGTTAACCGTCTTTCTTTCTTTTTCTACTTTTTGATCGAGTACTGAACTCGTCCGCATAAATTATAATTGCTTTGAATATTCGTCTTTTTTGTAATTTTTTTTTGGTTTGCCATCTTTGCCTTCTCCTTATATTTATGTGGAAACGTTTTCCTTTATCATCGCACGATTGCTGATTTGAATTTGACTTTGCCTTGGTGGTTGGTTTGGTTTGGGATGGGACCGACTCACTGGATCCAGAACAGCTTACAGACGACACATAAAAGATAAAGTTGAGCATTTAAATTTCTTCTTAAGCTGAATGAACGAGAATGCCATGCTAATTTCAAAGGATTTTTTATTCCTTTTTTGGTCTTTATCATGTCTTTCAAAATAGAAGGATGAAACGAACCGAAATATCTGAACCACACCACACTATACCACGATGACACAGAAAAACTAAAACTACAACATCTTGTCACGCCATAAACTTCTCCCTTTTGTCAAGATTTAGAAGGTGATAAAAAGGAGAAAAGAGCTTTCTTATCTTACCTTCAGGGTTGACATTATTTCAAGGGTTTCGAAATACAATAAAACCGAGGGCTTTTCTTTACCAATTTGAATTTATTGAGATTTTTAAATGCCCAAGTAAAAACCAATTTGCCACCTCTGTGCTTTTATCTCGTTTCTGTTTTCCACAGAGAAGGCCTAGAATTGCATCCGACGATCCAACCATTCAATTGCATTATACTCAGCTCACCGAACCAAAATCGTTCGCATTTTTGCGAATTGTGAAGGCAAGTTAATAGGATTTTTTTTCTCGAGATGCTCGTCCTGGACGAAAAAAAGAATTTCTTAAAAGGTGACAGACAAGACGCAGACGATGAGTTGACTTGACTTTAACAGAATGGCTTGGTTCGGCTCCTATTGCCATTACATATTATGTTACTTGGGATAAATATTTTTGAGAGAAATAACGACAACAACATAGACTGACAGAAAACAGAAGTACCAGACATACTGGCATTGGCAGCAGCAAATGTGCACGCCTCGTTAGAGCTCAGTGAAATCGAAAAGCTGATAAAGGTAGAAGAAGTAGAAGAAATGAAAATGACAAGGGCCGACACGGGGAAAGTGAATGACGACAGGAAGGAATGTGCGAAAAAATATTTTCTTTTTTGATGGGGTCATACGCTTGCAATGTTCCGAATTTTAAAACCGTTTTAGTCACAAATTACAACTCAGCTCATGTAAAAACTGCTTCGGGTGTAATTTTGAAAACTATCTCTGGGGGAATTCAAAATCAAATTCAAAGTTAGAGTCAATATGGTCAAGTCAGTGTGAACTTGTTAACATTACCTTTAACATGAACTCCCCCGAACACTGACTTCTTGAAGAAATGAGGAGAAATGGTAGGTGTTGGTGCCTAAATGTTCCTGTTCTTTCTGTCGAACCCCTACGAAGTTAAATGACGGTTCGCAGTACATACTCAAGAAATTTTTCGTCATTTCCCTACCTTTACGTGCACATCCTCATATTACATCTGAAAACGTGAGATGAATACTTGTCCTACGTACCATCCAACTTGAAAAAAGAAAGGGTAAAGGAAAGCAGAAGGGAAGTATTTACGCATCCAAATTGTAGGAATTGAGAAACTATAAATAAGTACTTATGTCTTTATTGAATTGAAATGATCAAGTTGAAGATGCAATAAAAGTGAAATTTCATTTAAGAAGCTAAATCATCAGATTAGATTTTAGTGCTTCACAAAGCAGAAAATCGCCTTTAGTTCTTGCTGACTTCTTACGACGCGGAAAATTAGATGTGAAATCTTAAACTTGTTTCATTCTGTCCCAAATCGCTTGGGTTAATACTCAAGGCAATTTCTTGTTATAATGCTGTTCTATGGATCTATCGAAATCTATGCGTAATTTTTATAAGTTTGCAAGATTCATGGGCAAAAAGAAATCAACAATGGATATTCATACACAAAAATATTTATATCGTGCATAATTCCACACAAATTGTCTCCTCTGGCATTTATTTACTCTAATCCAAATATAATCATTGTTAGTCTGAAAATGAGAAAAGCTCTGGGCATTTTTCCATCGTTGTCGGTTCGATAGTCGTGCAAAGTCCATATTAATATTTTTTTTGCTTTGTTGCGCCTGCTTTTCTAGACGTCTCGCCGTGTCATTTCGCTTATATGACTTCCGTTGTCAGATCAAAAGACGAAAAAAACATTTTCGTGTCACATAATCACAACTATTCCAGTCAGTTCCAGCAACTTCAAACAAAAACGCCACCTTCCTGATTCTGATTTTGAATGCTCATACACGCTTTACTTTCTTTAACACCGCATGTTTGTGTTTGTGATTGTGATTGGGAAAACATGAGACATTCTCATTTATTCTTCCATTCCCCACATAAAAGCAACAGTTTAATTACTATTTACTTTATGGTGGTTACGTTGTCTCCGTAGAGTTCGCCGCTGGGGAAAAAGTTTTTTTCTTGGAAAGGGAAAAGCTTTGTTCTGTTTTGTTTGCAAGTTACGAAATGCAAATTCACTTTTACCACTGGGATTGGAAGTGAGTGAGTGAACACAAACACGACACGTATGAACAGAACATCAATCAGCTCTTTGAACTTTTTTTCAAATGAACCTGGTTCACAGTTTTACGCTTGACATGGCTGTGCTATATGACATCGGTTCGGTTTATATGTAGAAATGCCACAAGAGGAAAAAGAAAATTATGTTATTCCTTTCATTTCCAAATCCCAACTCGATCTAAATATTTTTAAAGTGCTTCCTTCCGTACTTTGAATTTGCATGTTCCGCCACTCCAGGATTCTGTGAGTGACTTGGGTTTAAAATGGAGGTTTTTACTCAACCCTTTTCAAAATGGGTCGATGTGAAACGTTATTCCCGATTCCGATATCAAATAAGCCTACTAGACACTCAAAACCCATTGCGACCTCTGCGAATGAAAATCTATATTGAATTTGTACGAATTTGATGTTGATGTGGAAAGCGGTAAAACGAAACGAAAGGTAAAAATGTAGATGAAATTGAAAAATCAGTCAAAGTGAAAGTTACAGTGAACCAATGTACATATTTTTTTCACAACCGGAATTCTAGTATTCTTAAAAAATCTGAAATGTAGTAAGGTGTTTACTGTTCCGGGAACTTTGTTCAAATAAATTGTGAATTTCATTATCGTCTACCGTGCAATCAACTATGGTTGACATAACTTAAAATGGTATTCATGAATAATGAAATGTTTTCCATTTCAACTTTCACATTTCAAATAAGTGAATACTTTGTCAATTTTTTCTTTCTGGGGAAAAATGTTGGGTGCCTTTGAGCTCAATTGAAATGGCAAATGAGTAAAATTACGTACTTAGAATATGAAAAAAAAACTTTTACGAGTCTGATTCGATTCTTTTGTTGGTATACATTCCTTCAATGAGGGCTTTGCTTTCCAAATGAGATGTTGATGTGGAAAGCGGTAAAACGAAACGAAAGGTAAAAATGTAGATGAAATTGAAAAATCAGTCAAAGTGAAAGTTACAGCGAACAAATGTACATATTTTTTTCACAACCTGAATTCTAGTATTCCAAAAAAAAACTGAAATGTAGAAAGGTGTTTACTGTTCCGGGAACTTTGTCCAAATAAATTGTGAATTTCATTATCGTCTACCGTGCAATCAACTATGGTTGACATAACTTAAAATGGTATTCATGAATAATGAAATGTTTTTCATTTCAACTTTCACATTTCAAATAAGTAAATACTTTGTCAATTTTTTTCTTTCTGGGGAAAAATGTTGGCTGCCTTTGAACTCAATTGAAATGGCATTTGAGAAAAATTACGTACTTAGAATTTTAAAAAACTTTTACGAGTCTGATTCGATTCTTTTGTTGGTGTGGACTCCTACAAAGGCTTTCGCTTTCCAAATGATTTTAATTCTGATTACATTACAAAAACGAATTTTGAACTGAAAAGCTGGAAATCCCAGGATTTTGTTTGTGTTTCAGAACCGGAGATTTGGATTGTCTTGTCTTGTCCATGAAAATTAGTTTTCATGTTCATTTTCAAGAGTCATGCGTATAAATCCGAGTAGAATTTTAAAAAGAAAAACTGGAGTAAGATTGTATGGGATATAGGAAGGCCGTTGGATAAAGTAAACAAAATAATTTAATTATGTTTGTAAATACGAGAATAAAACGAGTTTACTCGGGAGCGGATGAATATTTTCACGCCTCCGTGCATCCAATTTTCGAGAAAACGACAAAACAAGATCAGAGAAGCAAAGAAATGAGCATGATACGACTACAGTTATTTCTTCATTTGCACAAAGAGGAGCGAAAAACGGCTAGTTTAAAAAAAAAACTTGTCTAGCTGGAAACGTGGACATGTTTTGCATGAAATCTTTGTTCTCATTCTGCAGATTCATCATGGACGAAGGAACCATCAAAAATAGCTTCTGTCGGTGTTGGTTATCTTGTCCAATTTTTAACTTCATCGTTATTGTGCTCGCTTTAGCATTAATGGTAATTTGATATATCAACATCAGCTTCCTTAGGTATGTCGTTTGATATTGAATGATTGTGGGATTATCAAAACACCGAATTCCGTTGAGAAGAATGGTCGAATTTAGTTGAAAAGATAGGATAACCTTTTCAAACGGGAAAATATTTTTACACTTAAATCCGGCGGCGAATAACCAAGAGGAAAAAAAACAGAAATATTATTTGTGGGAAATAGAGAAAAAAAACTGGTAGAATTTTAATCTTCCCGTCAATGATATTTACTTGAGAAAATCAGGGCAATAAACCGAAACTTTATGTTGGGGTAAATTCAGACATGCAATTTTGTTTTGTTTGACATTTATCCTGGGAAAAATGATTTCCCATTTCAGAAAAGTGGGGTAATGCAGAATCAATCGTTTTTATTTTTTCTGATGTTTCATGCACAAAAAATAACTTTTTATTATTTTGAGTCCATTACCTATCCAACTGTATAGCTGTTTCATCCATCCAAACGTCTTCGGTGATTCACGTTTCTCTTCCACTTTCTTGCACATTATTAAATTCAGACTAGAATTGTTCCAATCAATCTAAATGAGTTTCTAGAGAATAAATGGTCGTAAAGAGATCGATTTGAGAAATTTTCCATGAACCTAAATATCACGGAGGAGTAATTTATTAGATGAGCGTTATATAAAGTTGTTGTTGTATGGTATGCAAGAGGACAGAGTCACGTTGCTTAAAATTTGTGTACGCTACGTGACGTCGAGCGTGAAGTTAAAATAGCTGATTGGGAAGGAAAAGGGTTAGTTCAGTTAGAAAAGTGTTTGTATCAGAGTGAAATTCAAAATGGAGTGGGATGTATGGTTTATGTAACCAAAATGAAATTTTGAGCGCACCAGCGAGTATTAAGAATCGTTAACTTTTAACGATCGTATTTGTTCCACAATTTCGATTCTGCATCTATTTCTTCAGAAATTGTTTCAACTAAAAAATGTTTAAATTATCCACGTATTAATAGTGCAGAATTAGTGAACTGCAATAACCGACCATTTCTGTTACATAAAATACACTGACTCATTTAAATTTGTGTTCCCATTCAGGATTCTCTTTGTTTCCTAGAATTAATTTGGAACAAGAGACTACTAAAACGAGAAAAATTTATTGCTCAAACTCTTCCTATTTTATGAGTTTTGCTTTAGAAATGAAACAAATGTCGGCATATTGCCTGTTAATTGCAAACTTAAGGAGCCAATGGAAAGATATACTCATCAAAGCAAAGTGCTTATGATGATGTGAATAGACGTTCTAATTGGTCTCTCATGGACTGTTTTGCTCAAATGAGCTAAATTGTAAATGAACTAGCTCAAGCTAAAAAAAAATACTCGTAACGCAACTGGTTCACAAAACTAGAAAATGAAAACGAATTTAGCTTTCTTTCCCCATGAATGCTCCTGAAAGGCAATAAAAAAAACTCCACGTGTGACGGTGACGATCATTCTCATGTTACCCTAAAATTAGTTTCAAGTTATTGAATTTTGTTTTCCCATGAAACGGATTTATTCACGGTTTGCAATTTTTTCTGCAAAATACATATTTTTACACAAGGTGTGTAGAAAGAAAAACGAGTCAATCCATGGATACATTTAGTTAACTTCAATTATTAAACGGCTTTACTAGGTTAGTCAGCAAACCGACATAAAAAAATTCCTGGCATAGATTTTCCCAAACATCTGGAAAGTTAAGGTTCGATTGCCTAATATCGAGAAGCAGAATTCATTGGAAATATTGGAATTCAAATGATGGATGATGAGGGTGACTCTACTTCGTTAACAAGAGAATCAACAAGAGAAGCACGTCAATATCGAATCGCAGATAATGTTCAATCGGAAACTCCTACCCAACCTGAACCTGACACAAATGGTGCTGAAAGAAGGACGAAAGAAATTATAAGATGGGCTATACGTGTCGTTATCTGTATCGATTTAGTAAGTTACTTCAGAAAACTAGCTTTCCTGAAAAATTGATACGGATCACTTTCACTTTATCGCACCCTGACTCACACACAAATGAAGTACAAATTAATAGGTCGCAAATTCTACCAAACTTCATTTGACGCTCTTTTCTAGTTTCTTCCTCGTATTTCATCGTCTTATGGCAATTTCTCATCCCCGACTAAATCTATTAACGCAAAAGTACGTTGATTTGACTTTTCATGCAATTGAAATCGAATCAGCGGAATTTTGTGTGAAAGTTTGAGATAGGCATTTTGAGTAAGAAAAAATTGCAAATGAAGGTTCGTGATCATTGGTACAGATTTTAATTTTCAATCCAATTTCACTACTTCACGTTACATCTTTCAG
>JAHZMX010000096.1:0-19273 GCA_027743895.1 Seira musarum
ACTTCGGCTGGTGCCATTCGTGGCATTGAATTTCAGGGAAAATGGGAAATTATTTTGAGAACAATTTGAAATATTTGTTTGGGAACGGAAACGTCCAAGAAAATTATGTCGGGTGGGATTTCCTTGTCTAGAATTATTCGTAATGTAAAGTCGCTCAACTACAGCTCTCCCACGAGTTTTGTAATTGTAATTGTCGGAAAATGATTTCGTTCTTTGTTGCTGCTGCTGTTTTGAAGAAAAGGAAGTGGGCAGTTGGTCTTGTTCGAATTGAAAGGATACGGAGTAGCCGTAGCCGTTGTTATTGTTGCAGTTGTAGTTGCTCGTTGAAGAAGAAGTTCTTGGCGTTGCAGAAGAAGTTGCGGGATCGAAGAATTTCGTAGTCGAGTGAGCATTGTTCGCGTAACTCTTTTCCCCGTTTCTCTCGGATGATCGCGATCCAATCTCTTCGTATTCGTGTTCATCCTCATCCCTCCTCTTTTCTCTAGGTCTTGTTCCCCTCCTTCTGCTGTAGTTGTATTGAAACTGATTGTATGAAGAAGAACGTGAAGATGATGAAGTTGTTGTATTTGTGGTTGAAGTCGCTGTAGTTGTAATAGGGTTGAAATAGGTACATTGCAATTCCTTTTTCGTATACGCTTCTTGATGATTCTTCGACGAAGACTGGTGCTCTTGGAAGCGTTTGTGGTGGTGGTGGGTATGATGGTCACGCTGCAGTTGCTCCTCATGGTCCTCTGCCTCGTCGAAGCATGAATTCTCGGCCATTCACCGACACTTCAAGAAGGAGCAGCCCTTTCGCTGAAGAGACTTTAACCATTTATTTTAAATTCCCTCCTGCGTATTTTTTTAGGTAGTTTGTAGCCAGTAGCCAAGCCAGTATTGCTATAATTATCCTGTAAAAATTACACCAAAACAGAAAAATAAAAAGAATATCATTAGTTGAGTTGAGCGAGTTTAAAGAAAGCCTTCATCATCGTGAATATTACTTTTTGTTAAGAAAAGGAAAGAAGTGAATGTTTTTCTTCAAATCTTCATATAATGGCAGGGTCTAATACGGACTAAAATTTTACTTCGGTCGCAATTTTGGAATTTATTGTGAATGGGCAGAATTTTGATCTACATCAATAACGGATTTTATAATGAATCCGTTATTTTTCTGCGAAACAAACCATATTTTTTCAGGAGCCGCGGAACCGGGAAGACGGACAGATAATGACCCCCCTTGAATCGGGACTTTAACATTAGCAAGATAGGGAGTCCAGAGATCTTAATACATTATACGGATAGGAATATCCCCCCTCATCCCCCTGTTCCGCGGCGCCTGTATTTTTTTAATTAGGTCGTCCCTTATATCGGAATTTCACTCTACGCCTATTTTACTTTACTTACTTATGTAATGAGAAAAAAATTCATGCGTAATCATCATCATCATGATCACTTCACATCAAACTTAATACTTACTCCCCCACAACACAGTTCATAACAAATTCGTTTTTTTTTTAAAAACCTTCAATATTTTTTCAAATTCAAAACCAGGCTTATTAAAGTAGAAGGCAATGTAAAGGAATGTAATGGCAAGAAATGAAACGAGTTTAAAAACCTTCTGTTATGTATTTAAGCACGCATTACGCCTCACTCAAACAATAAAAATGACTTTTTCCGAGATTCTCTCACAATTTCAATTTTCAATTCAAACAATCCGACAGACAAGACAAGACAGACCTTCATTCACTATTGAAAAAAAAATTGAAAAGTGAGTTTTTGGTTAATAGGGCACTTATACTTCTTAAAGCCGTGACAAGAATATCATAATCATTTTTTGCCATTGTTTGCACTTCAAAGTTTTTTTTTATTTCTTCGAATTCCTCATCCTCATACTCGTATGCACGTACAGGGCATCGGCATCGGCTTCTCTTTTTTTTTCTTCGAGTTGCATTGCAAAACAATCGAGTGAAGTGAGGAGGAAAGAGGTTTAAAAATACGAGACATTCATTAAATCCGCATTTATAAATTTTCAATTCAAAAGGCCAGTGGAGTGGGCCATTCAGGATTTAATAAATATTTATTTAGGTAACTGTAGTACAAAATACAAAATGTGTTAAAAATATTTCACTGGGGCAAATGATTTATTTATGAATTTTAAGACTTTTGCCGACGAAGTGAATGATCCACCACGACAGGATATTTTCTGAATGCACAGATATGGCTCTTCTTCCATCTTAATTTATTGTACTTTAAATTAGGATACACAGTCCTATCTTCGGTCAACAAAATCATAAAACACATTTTTTTGCCATTAAATATCTTTAAATATGTTTTACTTTAAATTACGTCATTATTACTTATGTCAGCTACTTAGTGATTCTTAAATGTCCGTATGTCTGTCTGTCTGTCCGGTCACACAATCACGATTTTTTTTTGTTTTGGTTGGGATCTTTCTTTAGGTTTGCGCATGCTCAGCTACGCTTCTTTACTTGGCGAAATGTAAAGCGATGCATACCAAAGCATAGCAAAAAAATTAAAACTTGTCATTTTAGACTCCCGCTGCTCACATAATGACTACAGTGCAATGCGGTGCCTGAAGCTTTTAATTTCCCCTTATCACAAATCACAACTCCCTAATTAATCATTATATTGTGTACAATACAATTACTTCTTGATTACAATTCGGTTTTCATTACACCAATTTATCTCATCAANTTTACTTGGCGAAATGTAAAGCGATGCATACCAAAGCATATGAAAAAATTAAAACTTGTCATTTTAGACTCCCGCTGCTCACATAATGACTGCAACTAACTGCAGTGCAATGCGGTGCCTGAAGCTTTTAATTTCCCCTTATCACAAATCACAACTCCCTAATTAATCATTATATTGTGTACAATACAATTACTTCTTGATTACAATTCGGTTTTCATTACACCAATTTATCTCATCAAAGTTTTTTCTCTTTTTTTCAAACGGAAAAACGGAATAAAAAAGTGCCTACTTAAGATCACTTAAAACATGTAATGTGTGTAAGGAAGCGCGTGACTTGACTAATGATTTTCAAACCGGCAATTTTTAATGAGCAGATGAAAGAATGCTGTTAATACATTGGTTTTACGACAAAAATTATTTTTAGTTTTTAGATGGAGCTTGTAAGAGTTTGCGGGACCTTTGGGGAGAGAAATCGTGTGAATTTTTATTGAATAGTAAAATGGTCAAGTGAAGTGATTGATTTATCATCGCAATTTACAATTACTTACATGTGTACCTATGTTTATCAGGAGCTTGACAAATATGTTTGATCCGTTACAACTCGCCAGTTTATTATGCTCATGTTAAGTCATAGTCATGGTCTCTGTCCTGTTATTTATTGCTCCTTTCCATTCAATTCAAATTCAATTTTTATTGTGGAAACCAATTGACGCATGAAGTCCATCAAATTTCTCCTTGCTTCTTACATTGTAGGCCCTTCGATTTAGAGACGATTTGTTTTCCAATGTACCGTAAACTTCCAAATTTCAGCCCCGTTCCGAGTCAGAGTTTAATCAGTTTAAATATTCGAAGAATTCAGGGACCGCGGAACAGGGGAGTACAAGGGGGGTACATATATCCTAATAATGTTTAAAAATTCTTGCAAATTTCCTATCCTGCTAATGTTAAATTTCAAACTTCAGGGGGATCCCCCCGGTTCTGCGGTTCGTGAAAAATTTAAGTCTCTTCTTCAAATAGAATTTATACGTCCAAGCGAAGCAACAGTAATAATATCGTCCTTCTGCATAAAATCTGCATTCCTAATTAAATCACTCAAGGTGAAAAAAGTTCTCTCAAACTTGGATGGGTGGAAAACACGGCAAAAAACTTTTTTGGTCGAAATTCCCAACAAACTTTTTCTTCTTCTCGCTTCAAGCTCATTTTGCGCATTAATTGTCAAAGTCAGGTTAAAATGTGATCACTTCATTTGCCACAAAATCCCAAACCAAACCACAAAGATGTGACAAATCGACAGACGTGACAAGCCTAGGGCGCCACTACTATTTCCAATTAATTTTTTTTGCATGACGTTCGAGTAGGTCTCTAACCTTTTTTTTCACTTTCATTTGAAAAATGTTATAATTACCTACAAAACTTCCCACTATAAAGGTCTGTATGTCCCTAAACTAATTATTGAATTCTACTAGCCTCATTATTTCAGAAGACTATAGGTATTCTACTATACTTAATTCAATGAATGACAATGTCACGTCACAAACGACTTTTATGAGCTACTAATACCTTCAAACCCATTAATTTATGGAGCTTGCCAATTATAGAGCGTGGGAAAAATGGGGAAGTCAAGAAAGAAGAATTCATCATCCACAATCCAATCCACACATTCATTCGTTTTCGTTCGAGAATTCTTATGAGTCAGAAAGGATGACAGGATTGATGCTAACTGCCTGATGACTTCATTGAATTATTAGTCTAACGACAAAAAAGTTACACAAAAGAATTATAGAACAGGGTACTTAGTAATTATAGAATCATTATTACTTTCGCCCTGTTCTATGATCGAAAGTTCATTTTAGGTCTCATCCTCACTTTATGGCTTAGGAATTTGAAAACAAAAATTCCTGAATATGCGAGTAAAAACCATTCAAAAAAGTTGTTCAGATCCTGGACCATAATTCGTATTGCAAATTTTTTTAGCAACTTGCAAACTCTCGTAAAATTTCAATAGTTATTGCTACCGACCCTTCAAATAAGCATCTTTTATTGACTCCAGTCCAGTAAAACATGAAACGCAAAAGAATTTTTTTTGACAATGCAACGCTAGAATGAACAGAACAAAGAACAAACAGCGATAGCAATTCAATAAAAAAGGACTTATCAACAAGCAAGGGAGCCTTCAAGGGTAATTTACTGGCCATTGCAATTGTCTTTTCTTTTCTTTTTGGCAAAAACTCTGGAACAGAGTGAATTTGTGTACCGGACAAACAGGAATCACCCAGGGCAAAAATAAAGAATCGAGGTTGGAATAAAAATACCCACATATCCCATTGGTCTTAAATCGGAATTTTTTTCTGAGATGGGCAATTCATAAAGCCCACCACCACCACATCATCCATTAAAAACCTTTGGTTTATAGCAATCTTGTCGGAGACGGAGACTGAATATTTTTTCGTTTTTGCTCCCAACGGCGTTGTCCAACCCTCATAAATTAAGAGTTCAATGGAAGGAAGGAAAGATTACAAATTTCTAGACTCCACTGAACTGAACCAGTTGTTGTTGCTGGTGCCAGAAACTGTAGACAGTAGACATAGTATTTTGTCCGCTAGTAAAAAAATACTGCAGAAATGTCATGTCATGTAAACTACATTACTTTTTTTGCAAACTGCAAAAAAAATGTTACCCTCTTTACAGACAGAAACTGTAGACAGTAGACATACTATTTTGTCCGCTAGTAAAAAAATACTGCAGAAATGTCATGTCATGTAAACTACATTACTTTTTTTGCAAACTGCAAAAAAAATGTTACCCTTTTTGCACTACATCTTTTTCTTGGCACTGTGTCAGCCCGAATTATTTACTCTGGGGCGATGTAGGTAATCAACAAAACATGCACCACTCCGGGCTCAGCTCAAGTTTGTCGACTTCACTTGAAAAATTATGAAGACAAAAGAAACAGAAAAATATCTGTAGTCCAAAAAAAAAATTTGCGACAAACTCTTGAAAATAAATGTACTTTCCCTGGAAGGATTCTAGTTTTTTGTAGAGCATGAAACATTGGTACCAGTGTACAATTTCGATACGATAAAGGAATTTTGTGGTGGTGAAAGATCATGTTGTAATCTGGAATGAAGCAATTTTTGGAAAAGCATAACTTCGCAGCAAATGTAAATTGGAGAACCAATTTTTAAAAGAATTCAAAGAAAAAATTTTAAAACTATCGTTGATAACACACAGCAACAAACTTTAATTATACTTTAGATAATACAAAAAAAATTAATTATGCCCTACCTCCTCATCTCGCCCTAAAAAAATGATTTCATGTTATCCGAACCAATCTACTTAAAACTAATTTACAATCACAATTTCCTGGAACTCATCAAAATTATAAGTCATATGCAAATCTTTACATTCCAACCCAAAAGAATGAAGAATGAGTCTAAGGGCAAACAAACAATGCCCAAAGAAACAACCAAGGGCACAATCCCTATCCAATGGGGGATGTTCTTTCCCCGGCGTCCCTGAAAGAAATCGTCGTTGCCCTGCTCCAGTGGTGTCATGTTGCAACCACCACTCGGCTGGAACCGCCCGACCTTGTTGCGCGCCCGTAAGTGCCACTAACCATGATCCTAACCGTTCGTCCACCAGTGACAGTGGGAAACCCAAACCGAACAACAATAACGCCGACAATAATTCGGAGTCTTCATCGAAAAATAAGCAGCAGAACCAGAGCAAAATAGAGACCACAGTTGAGGCGGAAGTCGACAGACTTGTGGCGGCTGCAAAGCAATACAGTGAAAATGAGAAGATCAAATTGAAGCAGTTTTACGAGGAGGAACTCCAAAGGAAAAAGGACGCAGTTATTAAAGAATTCAAATGCACAATGGAAACGGAAGTAATCGCCCCCCTGAAAGCAAAATTGTGTGCGTACGAAAAGGAACTGGAACTCGCGGGAAAACAGGAATGTAAGGTGACGGGTGATTTGGAAAATGCGAATCGAAAAGTGGAGGAAGCAACAACAGCTCTGAAGGAATTACATGAGGATAATGGGAAAACTTCAAAGTAAAATTGCAGAATTACAAGGAATTATTGATGCAACCAACGAAAAAGAAAATGGATTGAGTGGAGCACTCAAAGAAAAAGAAGATGAATTGGCAAAGTTGGCGGAGAAATATAATGCGATTAATGATGAAAATGAAAGGTTGAAACAAGACCTTGCGGACGCTTACAAGAGGATGGAAGAACTTGAGAAGGTGATCCAAAATGCAAATGAATTACTGGAAAATAACCAGAAGGGTTCTGACAAAGGGTCGAACAAAGACAACAATGACGAAGATATGGCTGCAAGGGCACAATGCATAATGGATCATGAAAGAAGGACTTTGGCATTGACCAATCAACTCGTTGAAGATAACCAAGCAATGCAAGAAAGAATAAAACAATGGATCATGAAAGAAGGACTTTGGCATTGACCAATCAACTCGTTGAAGATAACCAAGCAATGCAGGAAAGAATAAAACAACTTGAACAACAGTTAAATGAAATGTCCTCCGTCGAAAATAGAAGTGACGGAATGTTCAAAGAGATCAGCAGACTCCAGGATCGGGCGCAAGCGAGGGTTCGAGAGTTGGAAGAACTATTGAAAATGCCAGAGACTTGCAAGTTGAATAGAACAACTCCAGTTAATCTATCACCCGAGGAAAGTCTGGCAAATTTGCCGGTGCCTGAGGATGACGAGTTCGTTGAGGAGGAGGAGACCGACGCAGATGGTCGGAAGAGTCGAAAGAGTAGCAGGAAAAGTAGGAAGAGCGAAGGAGTTGATGTGGAGGAGGAGACCGCCGCAGAAGAACAGGGCAGTCGAAAGAGTAGCAGGAAAAGTGGGGGTAGCCAAGGAGCTGCTGTGGAGGAGGAGACTACCGCCGATGGACAAGGGAGTCGAAAGAGCAGCAGGAAGAGTGAAGTCGTGTCGGAGAAGGGGAGTCGAAAAGACTCCGTTAAAAGTGGCGGTTCAAGAAAGGAGGCTCAAGAAGACGTGGTCAGTGAAGGCAGAAAGAGTTCTGGGGCTGCCGATGGTAGAAAAAGTGACAAAGGATCCCTCGCTGGTTCTGGCGGTGGTTCTGTCCGCAGAAGTACTGTGGTTAGCCGCGACAAAAGTGAAACCAGAGCTCAACTCTTCGAAAAGATGGAACAATTGGAAGAGGACTACAATCAAGTTGCCTCAGACTTGGAGAACGCAAATCAAAGAATTGAAGAGACGGAAGCAGCTTTAACAAATTTACAAGAGGACAATGAAAATCTACGTAGCAGGGTTAACAGTATGCAAGGGGTTATTGCAACCGCTTACGAAAAAGAAAAGAAATTGAATGGAGAGCTCAAAGACAAGGAAAATGAATTGAGCAAATTGGCGGAGAAATATGATGCATCAGCCCAAGAAAATGAACGCATGAAAAAAGAACTTGCAGATCTCAAGGACCGATATGACGACGCAGTTAAAGAGCGTGAAAAACTTGAACAAGAGGTCAAAGACACGAACGACTTGATGGATAAGAAACTTCAAGAAATGCACAAGGATGATGAGAAAGAAATGAAAAAATTGGAAGATAAATATGATGCAGCTCATAAGGAAAATGAAAGAATGAAAAAGGAACTTGAAGATCTTCGGGAACGGGATAAAGAAGCGAAACAAAAGAAGGAACAACTCGAAAAGGAAATCAAAGATGCGAATGATAAATTAGAGAAAAAGACTAAAGATCTTCAGGAAAAACTTCAGGAACAAGAGAAGGACAAGAAGGAACTGCAGAAAAAACTCCAGGAACAGGAAAAAGACAAGAAAGAATTCCAACAGAAGCTCGAAGAACAGGAGAAGAAAACGAAAAAAGCTAAAGATCAATGTTCCGAGTTATCCGCAAAAGGTCAATGCATTTTGGAACATGAGATGAAGACTTTAGAAGTGACCCGTCAGCTCGCCCAAGATAATAACGCAATGCAAGAGAGGATCAGGCAATTAGAAGATCAGTTGGAGCAAGTAATGAACATGGAAAGCAGAACAAGAGGAATGTTCAAAGAGATTGGAGAATTACAAAAAAGAGCTCACGCAAGAACAAAAGAACTAGAAGAGTTGAAGAAATTGCCTGAAACATGCAAATTGGGGAAAGACAAAGATGCGAATGATAAATTAGAGAAAAAGACTAAAGATCTGCAGGAAAAACTCCAGGAACAAGAGAAGGACAAGAAAGAACTCCAGAAAAAACTTCAGGAGCAGGAGAAAGACAAGAAGGAATTCCAACAGAAGCTCGAAGAACAGGAGAAGAAAACGAAAAAAGCTAAAGACCAATGTTCCGAGTTATCCGCAAAAGGTCAATGTATTTTGGAACATGAGATGAAGACTTTAGAAGTGACCCGTCAGCTCGCCCAGGATAATAACGCAATGCAAGAGAGGATCAGACAATTAGAAGATCAATTGGAGCAAGTGATGAACATGGAAAGCAGAACAAGAGGAATGTTCAAAGAGATTGGAGAGCTACAAAAAAGAGCTCACGCAAGAACAAAAGAACTAGAAGAGTTGAAGAAATTGCCTGAAACATGCAAATTGGGGAAAGTATCAGATGAATTAAATGCGTCACCAGTTGATAGCTTACCAAACTTGCCGGTGCCGTCTGATGAAAGATTTTTGCCAATGACCGAAATCGAAACTGGGAAAAGGGAAAGCGAAGGTGGGGGTAGGAAGTCAAGATTGAAGAAAGAAACTGAAGAGCCTGCTGGACCGGAGGAAGGAGACGGTGGAGGATCGGACAAAGGGAGTGAAAAGGGACCTGCTGGGTCTGATAAAGGAAGTGAGAAAGGACCTGCGTTGACTGATAAGAAGGGAAGTGTTCAAGGCGCAGGTGGTGGTGGGTCGGACAAGGGAAGTGAGAAAGGGCCTGCTGGATCCGACAAAGGAAGCGTTAAAGGAGCAGGTGCAGGTTCCGAGAAAGGAAGTGAAAAAGGACCTGCTGGATCCGACAAAGGAAGCGTAAAAGGAGCAGATGCTGGAGGTGGTGCCGGGTCTGACAAAGGAAGTGAGAAAGAACCTGCCTTGTCCGGAGGAGAAAGTCCAAAAGAACCTGCTGAAGCTGATGGAGGAGGAGGAAGTAGAAAAGGATCGGCTGGATCTGGACCTGGGTCTGATAAGCAAAGTGGAAAGTTATCTATCGAGTTTAAAGGAGGAAATGAGAAAGAACCTGATACTGTTACAAAAGTTACGTTTGGCTATCACGAAGGGAAAAAGTCCATGGCGCTCTCAAGAAAAAGTGAACGTAGATCCGTTCATGAATTTGATGATGAAAATGAAACAGAGCAAGTACCTGCCCTTATCGATGTCGATAATGCGGAAGAACAATATAGAAAATCTGTTAAAGACGATATTGACAAAACCTCAACAGGATCTGATGGAGTTCATAGTTCAAAGGCTGTTCATGGTTCTGAGGTGGGCAGTGGACATGGTCCAGTTGGACTTGAATCTGGCGGAGAGGGAGGTGGAAAGAGGCCTAGCGATGGCGGTGAGAATGGTAGAAAAAAAGCAAGCCACAGCCGTGACCCCAGAGACAGCCAAACTAAGGCAAAGTGTTCAATGTTGAGTAAAAAGATTGAACAATTGGAGAATGATAGAAAAGCATTGAATGAAGCGATGGAGGCAAAGATAAGAGCTTTAGAAGAAGTCCAGAAACAACTTGAAGATGTCGATATGGAAGGAGCGAAACTCAAGGATGAAATCGAGGCTGTTTGTGAGGAGAAATGAAAATTTTAAAATTCTAATGTCTGTCCTGTCTCAAAAGTTCAATGTCCGTTTTATAAAGCAATTAAACAAAAATTCCATCGTCCTCAGGTCATTTTTTGGCTTTTGCACGATTAAAAAAATTAGCGCCGCTAAAAACTAAACAGTAAAAAATGCCAACGGAGCCACTAGTTTCAAATTTTATTTAAAAAAATAAATGCGCAGATTTTGGGAAATTTCATGAAATAGAAAAAATGACTCAGAAAAGTTGCAAATTTTCGTTATTTTAGTTTAGCAATTCCGTTACTCTTTGACAAAGGATCCCATCTACTCAAATGCGAAATATCCTCAAACATGAATTTCGCGAAATCGGTGCAATACCAATCAGCTCATTAAGGCTGCGCAATTTCTAGTTACGAATCCATCATGGTTACAATTATTTGCTAGCAATTTTTAGTCAGTGACAAGCAACTTCGTAATGACCAGGAAACATCAAGTGCTATTTTAGCATGTCATGAGTGGAAAATACGTATGGAAATGACGGAAGAAATACTACAAGAATACGAACATAAATAACACTCCAAATAATTTAATATTCGAAACTCGCAAGCAAACAAAATTATTCAAAATGTGATTCTACCATTGACATTGGTACAATTAGCATGGTCCTTTGATGAGGCATCCAAGTAAAAACCCTTCACAACTGTCATTGCCGGTTTCTTCCGCTTCTCGTGACATTTCTTAATAAAAAACGACGAGGTTTACGCCCCAAAGGGCAACTGTGACGTTTTGAGAATATTTTTTTGCATTGCATGATGTTAAAAGAAGGCCGAGCTTTACACTAATATTAGTAACTGTGACCATCAAAGTGCCGAGATTTACGCGCATATCGGCAACTGTGACACCAAACTTTAGAATTAGTTGTCCTTGGAAGGATCAAGTAGCTCTCTATGATATTCCTGTCGATTAGCCAGTTAACCTCAAAGCCGTCATCATCCTCCCCAAGTAGGTTGATGAGGATCACAGTGACCTTGAGCCATCACATGAGAAAGAAAAACTTGAGGATCTGGAGGATTGTGATGGACTATTACATGTCAATTTAGTCATCCTGATTGATCATTTGCTTTCCAACCAGGGCAGCCATGAAGTAAATGTACACAACCATAGTCACCACTTGCGTGTAGGCTAGAGGAATGCAGATCCAATCCTAAGAGAGCACTTCCACTAAATTTCTTTAATCAGGTGGAATAGGGCGACATCATCAAAAATCCTTCTCTTCTGTCTAACCCTAAATAAAAGGTGCTGTTTAATCAAGGGCGTATTGATGCAATTCTTCTCAAATTCCAATTGAAGTTATTTTTTACTTTGCCGCAATGGCTTCCGCTCAAACTACAGGAACAAAGCTCTTTGGTCCCTCCAATTTTTCTTCCAGGTGGTCAATCACAATCTTTTCGGGAGGGAGAAGGAATCCCACTTCGAACATGTGCTCCAAATTCGAGAAACGGCTTCTGCATGGGGGTCTTATAGTAGCAAATGCTACAATCAAGCACGGATTCGTATGTTGCATGATCGTTCGACACATCTATTGACTCCGCTCGTCGTGCCCAGCACCCAAGGTGTTTTAGATAAAAATGTTTGATATAAAAGTAAATGTCAATTGTTTGACATGCATTTTATCAAACATAATTTCGGGAGGGACCTTCTTTCCAGGACGCCTACAGTTGCATATCTTGGAATTAAAATATGCTACCGCTTCCCGTAATCGTCCTCCGTAGTAGTTGCAAATACACTATAATTGCAAAACTACTCCCCAGGGACCCTTTTTGGTGCCCCTCCCGAAATATTTTTATAATATATACTTAAAATTTTAGGGAAATGTCTTCTTTATTCTTAAGTCTAGCCAAGCTGACACTTCGTATGTTACCGAATAATGAAAAAATGATAACTTTGAACCCAACATAAATTCTTTGTTCATTTCCCCAGTTAATATTCTTTTCAGTTTTGCGACATGTACACTCAAAATTAAAAATTAACTTGTTAATTTTTTAAAATAAATTTAACAAATCAAACACAAGCTAGTAAAAAATTTGAACGTTTAGAAAAATAAACTAAATCTATTTAAAAAACTTTGGAGATTTTTAATAAAAATGCTCGTTAAATATTAACTGGTTTATCGGGATTTTTCGGCCTGTAAGCAGGACTACGATACGACATACCACGACGGGCTCTTGGATTAACCAATTCAGGTGCAAGGTCATCGTTCCAAAATCTTGTCAATTTACTCTTCAACAGATCCCACAATTTTTCAGTTTCCGAATTTCTTTCAAAGCGTTCAACAAAAATTCCTTTAGAGAGTCCAAACTACCAAATCACACCACGCGGCAGAGGTTACGTGAAGTTGTTGTACTATCTGATAGAAATAATTGTGTTTATGGCTAAGCTTGACACCGTTTTGGGTTTGAATGAGTGGGCAATCAGATCGCTTATTTAGCTTTGAAATTTTAGGCCAATCATTTGGATGAGAATCGCGTATTGAGTACGGACATTTTATTTCAATAATACCTTCTCCAATAATGCCATCGGGGGATGCCCCGAAAATACCATCGTCAACTGAAACATAAAATCCTGAAGGTAATACTGAACCGGGTGGCATGTTTTTAGCCATTTCATATGCCTGAATTGCTAGAAACTCGCTTTCTTTGCCATGTCTCATCGCCTTTGTCATTTTGTGTGTTTCCCGCTGAGTTAATAAATTGAGGATAGAAGCATTTCTTGTAGTGTCACGAAGTTTATAGATTCGACCTGCGTTTGAGGCTGTAATTCGTTGATAACGATGTCGAAACCACTGTGGATTATCAGATTGCATTTCGGTGTTTTGTAAAATCTGCAATTGTTGCTCTGAACTTACTTGCAAACTTTGTTTTAGGGTTTGTATGCTTGCTAATAAATCAGCTTCATCCACATCTGGTCTCATTGGCGTTTTACCATAGAACTTATCACCGTGTGTTTTTGGAAATTTGTATTGAAAAGGTTTTTTGGTCTTTTTAACTGATTTTTTGTTTGTAGATTTTAGACTTAACATTTCTGCTTTTTTCCATAAAAGAGTAGGCTCGCCCTTCCCTATGCTTTTAACAGCAGCTCCTGCCCAAAAACGAGAATAATTTGTGGCTAACACTGAGCTGTAAATACGAAGAAAGTATAAAGATTTTTGACCTATGTTTAGCCGTTTACCCGTTTGATACTTATTTGCTTGCGACATAAATGTTTCGGCAGCGTTAGTAGTAGCCTTATGTATAAGGCTCTTTGAGAAGTCTATAACGCGCCTCATCGCAGCTTCCAATGGTAAATACAGTACCATGCATTTAATTGTGCCATAAGTATTTTCTTCGGAACGACGAGCACTATCTAATGGGCAAAAATAATCTTTGCATTTAGAATGTTCCGCGAACACATGTGCAAGGACATTTTGTAAGTCCTCTTGGAGTAATTTCTATTGATCTGAATTCTCTTGCATGCGTACGTTATGGTAGTTTATTGCCTGTCTTATACCAGCAGTGATTCGACTAAACTTTTCGGACATTTTTGGGAAATGCCTTTCGTGAATTGGAATCTTTACACTTGCGCGTCCTTTGACGGTGTTAGACGAAATGTCGTACAATTTACTTCTTAAATTCCGAAGAACGTGATTTAGACATTCAATTTTTTCTACTTTTATTCCTGGATAAACATTTATTATCGATGAATGCACAGAGGAATCACCATCACCTATAAATTTTGCATAAACTAATCCATTTTCTTGAATACTTGATTGGAATCCTTCTAATATTCCAGCAGCTTCCATTGCTGTCGAAGGTCCAGTCCAATTTTTGAAGCATTCATGGTGGGGAGGAGTTTTACCTTGGTTTAAAGAAAGTGTACAGACTTGACATTGCTTATTTTTTATGCTTACATGCAAGACTTTGTTTGTTTTTTGACCTATTATAACAGTCGCACCACAATTTGCAGCATAACCATGTCCATATGATCGCTTGGACCACCCTCCATCTAAGATTACTGTTGTAAATGGTAATGTTTGCGACTTTCCATTTACAACGACGTTAACAAAATTTCCAGCTTCTATAGCCAACCGACGCTCTTCGTTACCTGCTTCTTTCATTGACAGAAGAGCAGCTTCTTTTACATCTTTATATGTATTAGTTTGATGGTTTGAAAAACCTGTAAATGACTGTTGGAACGTCCAGCGTTTGTAGTAAAGTTGTTGCCGCAGTAAAATTGACGGGTGCAACTGCACACCCAAACGAGAAAGCTTGATTGGCAGGCAAAGTTAAGGTTTTATCATCAGTAGTAACGGATGTTGTCCAATTGCACCCGGTGCACTCATACGTAATTTTTGTTTCGTACCCGTTTCGTTCTTCTTTTTCAAGCCGAATATTGCATGTTGAGCATTTCAACCCGTGTATAGCAACTGACTTTATTGCTTCTGTCACACTAGTTAGTGACAACAGTCTCCGACCGGTAACATTTTCTTGAGAATGGGTAGAATCCCTAACAACAGTTGCAACGGTTTGTAGTAAATCAAGTTTGATTTTCTTTTTTGCACGCATTTCTATAACTATCTTACGCTTCCGTTCTTTTTCTTTTGAAATTCGACCCATTTTTAAGTTTAACCCAATAATTATGCAGCAAAAGAAATTCTAAATCTGTATAAGAAAATTGAACAAACTACTAGACAAAGTATACATTACATACCAATAGCAATCAAACTTAAATAAGTGTAAAAGAAACTAACCTTGGATTTTTAACTTTTCTATTTTCTTTCAACTCGAACGAATTTATGTAGTTTAGAGGGGACTGAAAAATTCACGTGACAGTTTTACCCCAAAACCAAATTCAACACGGAAAAGAACACCTTCAACACAAAACTAAACAGTACTTATTAAGACTTGCAATATAGAAAAATTGTATTTTCTTTTCCAAGTCCCATTTTTTATTGTGTAATAATTATTTATTATGATGTGGTATTATTTGTTTGAAACAGTTGTCATGCCGTGTTTAAGTAAGTTGGTAAGCTCAGTCTGTTTTCTAAGGCCTCTCTGTAGGTCTAATAATGGACAGTATTATCTGTGATTGTGAACCATGCGAATTTCTAAAAGTATTTTGTGTGACTTTCTTTTAATTGCAAAGTATTGAAATATACATGAATTCAATGACTGCATTGGTACTGTAGTTCATGTTCCTAAAGATGTGCAACATTTTGCATGAAATGTTTGGCCTTTTTCTAAGCTCAGGATGATTCAATCAAAATTTGGCTTTTTACAGTCCACAGAGAAGTCCTTCAAGTAAAAGTTATTAAAGTCTCAAAAAAATTCCAAAGGTGGTTTGAGAGAATTTGACTAAACAGTGGGGGTTGGGTATTTTCAGTTCAAAATGCAAGGAAAATCTTACGTTTGATATGGTTACTTTGTTCAACTAAAAATTACAAAATCCTCAAAGTCATTGGAAATTGCCGACCCTTAAAGGCTGAACAAGCCTCAACTAAAACGCAGCTGTAAATTATAAAACCCAGAAAAAGAACAGGATACAAAATGTTCGCATATTGCACTAATTTTGGTCTTGAAGTGCTAATTTTTTATGAAAAAAGTCTTGGCAACATGGCACTTTTCAAACTAATGAGTCTTCCTTGTCAAGTTCATGGTGAGAGCTGATGGCTGATGCAATTCGCAACGAGAGCGTTCATGTTCATACATACTTGCTACTTATACATACCTACCTGACAATTGGAATGAAGGCAAAAAAAGGCATCGCCTGTCAAAAACGTATCCCTTAGTTTTGTTGCGAATCTAATAAAAAAGTTGGATGAATGGAATGAAATGACATTTTTTTCATGAAGCTAGACCAGAAATGGACCCCACCTGTACACTTTACAGTATCTAAATAATAAGCCGCTTTATTTTTGTTCCCCTCTCTTTCTAAATGATCTGCTCTGGTTTAATCATTTTTATAGTTATTTTTGTGAGTAAATATAAACAATATCGAAAATTATAATCCGTATTCATATCCTTTTACATTTTTTTGCCGATAAAAAATCAGAGCAAAATCTCGTTGAATGAATGAAGAGGACGTGGTTGTAAAATAAATAACAGAATGGAATGCAAAGAAATGGGTTGAAATAATCAAGTGGTGGAATATCGTTCAAAAAAGGATAGAAAATATTTTTTGTACATGATGCAATTCCAATATATTACAATAAAAAATTAGTGAATGGAATGGAAAGGCCAAAAATATTAAGGCTACTTTACTACTCCAACTATGTACTTATTTTAATAATCTCAAGCAAAAGCCGGAGCTAGAGTAGATGGAGGGATGTAGGACCATGTAAAAAGATTTTAGTATATAAAGCAAAGAACACCTTGGAAAGATCAATCAGTTCAACAGCTTCAATCTTAAGAAAAACAACTAAAAGAAATATTTCCAAATTAAAAAAAAAATCCAAAATGGCCAAGGTAAATTTTTGAAGTGTTCAATCAAATTTTGAAAAGTTTCAAAGTGAAAACAACTTTTATTTTCACAAAAAAGGATAGAAAATATTTTTTGTACATGATGCAATTCCAATATATTACAATAAAAAATTAGTGAATGGAATGGAAAGGCCAAAAATATTAAGGCTACTTTACTACTCCAACTACTTATTTTAATAATCTCAAGCAAAAGCCGGAGCTAGAGTAGAGGGAGGGATGTAGGACCACGTAAAAAGATTTTAGTATATAAAGCAAAGAACACCTTGGAAAGATCAATCAGTTCAACAGCTTCAATCTTGAGAAAAACAACTAAAAGAAATATTTCCAAAAAAAAACATCCAAAATGGCCAAGGTAAATTTTTGAAGTGTTCAATCAAATTTTGAAAAGTTTCAAAGTGAAAACAAATTTTATTTTCTTAACATTTGTGACATTTAAATCGTTTCAGTTCTTCATCGTCCTTGCTTTGGCTGCTGTCGCCGCCGCTGCCCCCGGAGCTCCAGTTTTGGCTGGACCAGCTCCATTGGCTTATGCCGGTTAGTTGATTAGTCCCTTAGATTTACAATTAGCCCGTTGAAGTTTTGAATCCACATCAACTAGGTCTTTTTTAATCATATAGCCCCAGTAGCAAAGGCAGTTGACCGCACCGCTCCAGCTGTTGTCAAGGGTAAACCCCAAACTAAAGATAAAATTGACCAAGACATGACTAACTTGTGATTACAATTTAATCATTCTCTATTCAATTATAGCCGCCGTCCCAGCTGCCGTCCCCGTTGCCAAGGGTAAGTTACCGAATTTGATCCCCTATTTGATGCTGTCGCAATCCGTTAATTGAAACGTTCTTCTAATTTATAGCTATTGCCCCAGCTCCAATTGCTGCTCCAGTCGCTGGCCCAATTCCAGCTGCCTACGCCCACCCAGCTCTTCCCGCCGCTTATGCTGCCCCAGCTTACGGACCAGCTCCAGTCGCCCCAGCTTTCGCTCACCCAGCTGCTGTTCCAGCTGCCTATGGACCAGCTCCAGTTGCCCCAGGTAAATCTTAATCAAACCAATTACTAAAATTACAAACCAATTTTGTGTACATCTTTAAAAATGTAATTATTTTCCATTAGCCGCCTATGCCGCCCCAGCTCCATTCCTCGGTTAAATTTTGAAGAATCTTCTCCCCACCAAACTTAGAGTTTTTTAAATAGAAATGTATATTTATTTTTGTAACGCTTAAAACTTAATCCCACTTAATTGGTTATAATTGGATATCTTTTCTTCTGTTCTACTTCTCTTCTCAATTTCCTAATTGTCTGATGTCAAAAGTCAAGATTATGATCAGTCAGATCATATAACCGAACGTATTTGAACTGTAGTGTGATGAATAGTGATAGTTATGTATCTTTTACCTTCTCCTAGTATTATTTCCTGAAGCTTAAAATTCTGTGTTCAAAATTTACGAAGACATGTCAGTAACTGTAGCGTCTTCTCTAAAAAGTAGCTATTATTTTTATAGCACTGTGCTTTTTTATACCTTGTTTTACTTTATTGGCTCCTTCAATGTTTTCAATTGGCCATCGTTTTGTTTTTTGATCAAGCAATGTCAAAAAATTTAGAAAAAAAATTGCAAAATTATATTTATTTTTAAGTAAAATAAATAAACAAAGTTCATTCAGAAAGAAAAATATGAAGGTTCTAAAAGTATTCTTATTTTGCCCCAAAGCTTTATTATTCTGGAACTTTACGTACGACAAATAAGAATGTCTTCAGAATTGGAGCAATATTATTACATCAGAAAATCTACCTATTTAGTACTTGAATAATTTTGGGATACCTAAAAGAACTTTTACTTTGGGCACTTTGAAAAGGAATAAAAAATATTAGTTATTATGCACATAAATTATCGCTCCCACATTTACCGTCACAAGTTATACAATTTGATAATGTGAGAAGAGCAAGAAAAATTGGCGTGGTCAAAAGTCAAAGTCACTACATTGCATTTATGCCTTTTCATTAGGAGACTGGTGTGCTTAGAAGTTAACAAAGATTCGGCATTAGTACCAGAAGCGTCATTTTTTGGTGTTGTAAGTATGGACTTGAAATGCTTCTATTCTATTATCAAGCGATAATGAAAAATTAAAAATAATTATTGTTTTTCTTTCTCACCAGCAAGGTCTAAAATTGGATTCGATACCATAATTTTTATTTGTCCAAGATTTATTGCTTCAGACAGTATATTCCTGTCCCAATTAAGATTTTAATGTATTCGTCGGGCAACTGTTCACCAGTGCATTGTAATTAAATGCATTTTCATATTGATATTGATTG
>JAHZMX010000097.1:0-15523 GCA_027743895.1 Seira musarum
TGCAAAGCAAAATAGATAAGAGCATGAAAAATTTAGAAAAACAACATTGAAATGTAATGTGATTGATTGATAAATTTAAAAAAAATGTGAGACGTAAAATGGTAATATAAATAAATTTTTAGTTGGAAAGGCTGGTGATGATGTTGATTATTTGTTTGATTTCATAAAACATATGAGGATAATCATAACGGTCGGGGTAGATTTTTATGCACTTTTTTTTAGAAACTCCTAGGTCCTTAATTTTTTTCTCTTTCAAATTTGATTTGTGTGCAAAAAGTACTTTGGTCAGGGTGTGTTTGGGAAATTAAAATGGCGTTTACGGGCATAATTGAAATAAATTAAAGCGCTTGTAAGACGATATACTGGCAGTATTTCGTCCTCTATATGTGTTTCACTGCATGACTATTTATCTTTGCTTCTGTAGAAGTATTTTGCAGGACTTTGACACATAAAAACTTGTATTAGTTTTATCTTCTTATCAAATCTTCACAATAATGAAGTTGACGAACCCTTGGATGTCTTTCTGATCTGTTTTTGTTATTTTGTGCCGAGCCTTGCCTCTTCACCTTTGTTAATTTCTTTTCCTAAAACTCTAACAAGTTTAGTGTGAGTCATAAGGACAAAGCAAGACGCAATGAGAAAAGAAGACATGTAGTAATTTTGTTGGTATTATAGGGCTTGTTGTAGTCCAAAAATTGGTCGACTTTTACATAAATACCCTAAGGTACATTATGATAAAAAAATCAATGTTTTGTTTCATTTAGTTTGATTAGGTTAGGTGTAGTTAGAATAAAAATATGGAGGAAACGTTAAAAAACGGAGGGATTTTATTGAAGGAATTCTTTATATTTTAAAATTTTAGGAAAATCAAGGCTTGAAGTAGCCTAGAAGTGATGTAAAATCACGAACAACTAAAATTTTAATTTTTTTTGATGCCTTGAAAATTAAAATGCAAAGGGGGGGAGGGCACTTTGCATTTGGCAGTGTATTTATCTAAAACCCTGAAACTCATTGTACTTATGCAATTATCAAGAAATATAGACTGTGTGATATGGCATTTGGCAAATGATTACGGATGAAATGTTCTGCAATAAAAGAAATAACAATTACTGCCAGAGGCAATATCTCGGTTAACCGATCGACCTTAAACTTTATCCTTTGAGTTTCAAAATAAAAACCATTAGAATCTATGTAATCGAGGTTGCTGAGTTTGCTCATGATGTCAGATTTGACATTCAAACACTCCCGCCTCCCTAATTTGCGTCGAGGTCGCTGATTATGATGGTATGTTCAGAATTGAAATCTGACCTATTGCGCCACCGTAATTTCCAAAAAGGAGTTAATTTTTCACTTTATAAACCAACGCAGTTTTTTCTATCAAAATCCATGTTATAGGGGTTTCTGATCATTTGAGAGTGAGCCCATATTTGAAATCTGACCTATCGCGCTACCGTAATTTCCGATTACATATAGTGTCTTGCAAGAAACACATTTTGAATTTTTTATTATAAATTGAATGGCTGCCAAAAGTGCCGGCTTACTCATCTCCCGGCATTTCAAACTGCCGGTGCCCAGAACTGCCTGCATAATAAGTGCCGGCATGCCAAAGTGCCGGCGACATTCCCAGGGACTTATGTTTTTTATTTTGTGCTGTTTACGACTATATCGACAAAAAATGATACATTTGCTTGTATTTCTACGATTTACAATTCCTAAGATTACTCGATGCTTCCTTCCCAGTCGTCTCAGTTCGTTTAAATTACGCTTAATTAGGAGTAAGGCGTTCTCATGCAGACAGTATGGTAATAGAATTTTAATTGGGTGCATATGAATCAGTCATAGAAACATGTAAGACTTGCGGTACCTTGTCACAATAATGCTGGGATCCGGCATTTGCAAGTTATTATTTTAGGAGTTGGACTCCTCAAAGGAAAAATAAGGCATCCTTTCGTTAATACCCTAAGTTTAAGAGCTGTCCTTGGACGAGAGCAAATAATGCTAATAATGATGTTTTTAATCGATTTACAGTCAGATTAATAGTCTTAAATTAATGCTTGTTAATACTCTAAACTTTTCTATTCTTCAGAATCTGTAGCCGGCAGGGTTGACAATGTTGTTGAGCGTATGCATGCAAAATGGATACAAATTACAACCAATTCAATTGCGCCAATAATTGTTAGATTAGAACAACAAATGCATCATGCATGATCGCAAATGGCACTTTAGCACATGATGAATCGAATAAACCACCGGGAATAAATAAACTGCCGGCAGAAATTGGCCGGCGCACTTGTGTATGCCGGCAGTTTTTTTGCCGGCAGTTTTTTTGCCGGCAGTTGTGGATGCTGGCAGTTAAGGTTGCCGGCAGTTTAGTATGCCGGCAGCTCAGTGCCGGCATTTGCCTGCCTTCCTTATAAATTAGCCGGTGAATGCAAAATATGGAGACATGAGTACTTGAATTTCCAATTTGACTGAAGGAGCAAACTCAGCAACCTCGATTACACAGAATCCAATGATTTTTATTTTAAAACTCAACGGATAAAGTTTGAGGTCAATCGGTTAACAGAAATATTGCCTCCGACAGAACCTTGCAAGATGTCTTACATGCACGATTGGAAAATGCATAGTTTGGAATCCGGCGTTTTACTGAAAGGCTCTCGTTTTTCAAATAATCCTTTCTGTGTATATAGTATATACGTCCATTGCATTGCTCTCCTTTCCACGTTTTTTTTATTTCGTTTTTTTTATATATATTTGTTATGCAGTGACAACGTGATTAGAGCCTTCGTTTCTACTTACAGAAAGGTATGGCCCTTTACACTGTTGCGTGCTGTAACAATGCCGTAGCATACATTGTCCGGTCAAGCATTACAAAAAGGGTATGTCGAGCAGCCACGAGGCAATCTATCTATGCTTTGCTACCTACATAGGATGAGTGAATCGTGGCGTTTTTGGTTTCCTTTTTTATATCATGCGGAACTACAGTATAGTATTATAAGAACAACCGACCGTTCCTTTTTTCATGTTTGTTGTTCTGCACGTGAAACTTAAAAGTTGTTAAACTTTTTACTTGGGCAGACTTTAATTTTGTTCAGTTGTTTACGAGTCGTTCTGCTTGTCTAATAATACAGCCATGTGACAGATATTTTTGTTGACATTCATATCATTCCTGTGAAGCACTCGAACCGGGAATATCGTTTTAACTTTTTTAGTCGGCATTATTTCTAGAATAACAGTGATAAATAATCTTCCTGATTAGTAAGTGATTACCAGAACACCTGCACGTGCACGCGTTTTGTTTTACCTGCACGAGGTTGGATCTATTTTTGTTTTTGTGATATGATATTTTCCTTTTTGTGATTAGCTCGTGACAGATTGTTATTACCTGCTTTAGTCCGTGTAAATTGGCATTTTTTTGTAGTAGTGCTCTTGTTCTGGAATAGGAATAAAAAAAGTGACTTTGGTGCAATGGAGGATTCAGATAATACAAATATTGAGGAAACATCTGGTGGTGATTGGCTTCTGGACATGTGTTTGTTATCAACGGCAGCACGTGCTACAGTCACTTCAAATCCTGAACAGAATGCGACGAGTAGAAAAAGTGTGACATTGAGGAAACATCTGGTGGTGATTGGCTTCTGGACATGTGTTTGTTATCAACGGCAGCACGTGCTACAGTCACTTCAAATCCTGAACAGAATGCGACGAGTGGAAAAAGTGTGACAAAGGACCTAGAATCGACCAAGGAGGAAATTGGCAAAGCGATTCCTCGAGCATTAAGCGCAGGCACCGCAGCAAGTCGCGAGAATCAAAACAATGAAGGTGAAAATAAGCCACGACGACCTCGGAACTATAAAGAAACGGGACCACAAACCTGTTCCATTTGTGGAAAAGAATTCGACTTCATGAGATACTTGGTGCAGCATCAGAGGGATTCGCATGAAGGGGAAGGTCACTGTCCTGGATGTGGAAAGTTTGAGTGGAATCGAAAATCCTTGGAGATGCATAATAGAAGATGCAAAAAAATGACTGGCGTTAAGCAAAAATGTTTTGTGGAGTCTTGCAATGACATGTTTCTCAGGTGGGAAGAGTTGGATAAGCACTTGACTGACATGCATCCTACCTACATTAATATTGAATTCAAGCAATTGCCCAAGGAAAAGGGGGAAAAGCCTCAGCGCAAGCCAAAAGCTGACAAGAAAAAGATGTCACGACCTCGGAACTATAAAGAAACGGGACCACAAACCTGTTCCATTTGTGGAAAAGAATTCGACTTCATGAGATACTTGGTCCAGCATCAGAGGGATTCGCATGAAGGGGAAGGTCACTGTCCTGGATGCGGAAAGTTTGAGTGGAATCGAAAATCCTTGGAGATGCATAATAGAAGATGCAAAAAAATGACTGGAGTCAAGCAAAAATGTTTTGTGGAGTCTTGCAATGACATGTTTCTCAGGTGGGAAGAGTTGGATAAGCACTTGACTGAAATGCATCCTACCTACATCAATATTGAATTCAAGCAATTGCCCAAGGAAAAGGGGGAAAAGCCTCAGCGCAAGCCAAAAGCTGACAAGAAAAAGATGTCAAACAAGCGACTAGAAGCACCGCACACTGCAAAGCGCAATGTACCTACAAAAAAGTTCAAATCATCTGATCCTGAAGCAAAGAAGCCAATTATTGAAGACGACCAATTAGTTTTCACAGACCCAAACCTGTATGCATCTGGTTCATACGCTCCGATTCCAGTACTTACTCCCAATATCCACAGAATCCCGCCACGGCATTTGTGGGAGGATAAACTGAGGAACTACACTTTCTTGGAACCAGCAGATATGGTGACACAGCTACCAAAGCCACCAGGGGACGATCAACCAGACTCATTCCGTCCATGTGTAGAGATCCGCTTCTCGACAATGAAAAACTTTCAGATATTTTGCTCCGTTCGTTAGTTTTATGTACCAGAATGATCTGCACTTGTCCGGAGCAGTGTATGTTCATCCGCCACCGTTGTTTGAGGCTGCCATCGAAACTGAAGAGAAATGGAAAAAGATCTACGCTAGAAAGGCAAACCGGATTGAGACAATAAGGATTGAGAATACCACCCCCTGTGGAAACGCGTTTTTAGTTGATAAAACGAGCGTCGCCTCTAGAGATGGATATACATTAAGAGATTATAAGACTGAGACGATCCCAGGGTAAGTCTATTTAAGGAATTATGTATGCTACGTAAACAAGAAATTCTTTCTTTTTTTTTTGAATTCATAAACTTTGATTCATACGTTTCATTTAAACACAGACATCCTGCCTACGACAGCCTAGAGAAGCTGGAAGAAAGTTTTTTTCAATTAATCCCTGGCCAGGAAATGCGCTATGCATCGAATTTGGAAGTTAAGAGTCTTTTTGAACCTTTTGCGTGTGGATGGAATCTACAGCGTCTTGATTGTGATTTTTTGGTCAAAAAACTCATATATTCATTAAAAGGCAAGAAAGAGATTGCGTTTGAGGGTAAAGGTATCAAGACTTCGTGGCTCTATGTGGGAGATTGGGTAAGCAGCACTTTAAAACTACTCCAGTGATTTGCGGCAAATAACTTTGTATTTAAATGGCATGTGCGCAAACAAAAATAATATTAATAATTTTTTAATCTATAGTTGACGCTATTTGCATTACACTTGGAAGATCTCAACTTAGGAAGTATCAGTTATCATACACGCAGGTAATTAAATCCTTTTTATAAGAGAAAGTTGTGTAGACAAAAGGTATATTTATATATGAAGCATCACATGCACACACAAAGATACACTGAAAATGATTTAAATGATGGTTCACGAGAAAAAAGCATTACATTATTGAATATTTAATTGAATACCAATTGCTCCATTCAAATTTTCTTCTTTTCTTAAATTTTTTCAAAATTCTTTCACCACTTTGGTTCTATTAGACCACGCTATTTTTGACTCTTGTTTTCATGATATTTAAGTAAATTACTGGGATATGAAAGTTGTTACTCGTGACATGAACTAAAATAATGTATATATGGGAAGCAAAAACTTGATATTCTTGACGACAAATCATGAAATAATTGCCCTGAGTCATGGCTTTTTTTCTCTGAAATCAAGACACGGCGTTTCATTTTGTTTTTACGTGTTTTTTTGTTTTTGTACCTTAAAGCCTCTCCATTTAATTAAATAACTTGCTTAAATAAAAAGCTTGCTTAAATAAATTATTTTAAATTATTACACACGGCCCGCAAAATACCAACACACAGAAACCAATACACTGTTTTAAAAAAAAGTTTTTTTTTCAATTTTCGCAGGAAAACCAAAAGTGTGGTTCATTGTTGGTCCACAGTATGCACATGTGGTGCAGGAAAAAATGGCACAGTTGTTTCCTGAGGAACATGAAAAATGCAAGGCATTTTTAAGGCACAAATCTGTCTTCCTCAAGCCATCTTTGCTCACAAAATGGGGGATCCCTTACAACAAGGTAATTTTAAAATGGATGTAACAGAATTTGGAGTAACTTGCATGTGAGGAAATTGCATTGATTGAGTTTAAGAGTTTATTATTATTATTATTTGCATTTTTTTGTTTAGATTGTTCAAGTTCCAGGAACGTTTGTTGTACTTGCTGCGGGTGCGTACCATTTTGGGTACAATCTAGGATTCAACATCTCAGAAGCTGTGAATTTTTCAACTTTTGAGACTTTCCCGTACACTAAGATGAACCAGTATAAATGTTTCTGTTATAAAAAGATGAATTATTTTCCAATGGAAAATTTAGTGAGATTTCACCAAGGAGCCGAAAGGTAAGATTTATTTTATAATTATAGTTGTATAGATGTTTTCTAACATTTTTAAATGGTATCAAGACTATATTGGTTTATTTTTTTAAAAATCCTGTTGCATAGGGCTCAAAGATTTTTGGATGGAACTGATATGGATCTTGTTCCTCATCAAGAGTATTTAGGACTTCAGCCCGTTTTAAATAATGAGCAGCTGAAAAAGGAACATTTACGTCTTCACGGGGAGTTTATGGAAGCCCAAGCCACTGACAACAATGTGGAATCAATCGGTGGCAGACAAACAAGAAGCCGGACTTGTGCTAAGGCGGTGGTGGTTGACGAGCAAGATGAAGAACGCAAGAAAAATATACAGCCTAAAATTGTTGAGAGTAAGCCTACCCCACAAAAAAGTCAAAATACATGTAGGAGGGAGGGTTTACGCAACAGAAAGTGAAGTAGGGTAGAGTGGATTTATGAATTTCAAGTTAGTAATTAGGTGGCTTTAGTTAAAACTGAGATATACTTTGATTGTTTTAGAAAGGAAATGAAATGACTATTTAAAGTTTTTGCTCTCATAATAGTACTCAGTTAGTTTAACATGAAAATGTTATTAACCAAACTATACAAATAAAATGAACTGTGATGCTTACGGTTAGAATCTATGTTTATTATAATTGGAATTAAAGAAGTCTCATGTGTAATCGTACATGTTAAATATTTTAATCTTTTGATTTGTTTGGCATATGAGGCAACACGTTTAAAAAACAACCAATAAAAACTGCGACAATTTGTATTGGATTTGAATATTGAAACACATGAGACAATTTATCATGCTTTTTACAATTGTGCACCTATGAGCGTCATATCAAATAGTAGAGCATAATTAATGGGAAGCAACTTTCTTCCTTGATGACAGAAACCTAGAACAATTTTATTAGAACAAATCTTGGATATTTGTTCTATCAGAACAAGTCCTGCATATATGTTCTGTCTGAACAAGTGGTGGATATCTGTTCTAAAGTAAATTGTTCTATCAGTTTTTTATAATTTTTCATCTGTGCTGTGAGAACAATTGCATCAGAAAAATCACAGGAAATATGTTTTGTCAGAACAAGTCCTGGATATCTGTTCTGATTCCATTGTGGTATCAGAACGATTTTAGAAAATCTGTTCTATCAGAACAAGTCATGTATATCTGTTCTGTGAGAACGATTCCTTCAAAACAATCCCAGTAAATATGTTTTGTCAGAACAATTCCATCAAAACAATTTCCAGAAATATGTTTAGTCAGAACAATTCCATCAAAACAATTTCCAGAAATATGTTTAGTCGGAGCAAGTTGAGCAGAACAAGTCCCGGATATCTGTTCTGTCAGAAAAAGTTTGGGATATCTGTTCTGACAGAAGAAATTTTTTTAGAATCGTTCTGATATAACATATATATCTCAGACTCTTTCTGCTTTACTTGCTCCAATAGAACATATTTCCTGGAATTTTTCTGATGGTATTGCTGTGCTGGACTTGTTCTGACAGAACAGATTTTCTGGCATTGCTCTACCCGAACGATTCCAGAAAATCTGTTCTATCATAACAAGTGCTGAATATCTGGTCTTTCAGAACAAGTCTGGGATATCTGTTCTGACAGAACAGATTTCAACAACTTGTTTCTTCAGAACAGATATCCCAAACGTTTTCTGCTTACTTGCTCTGACAGAAAATAATTGGAATTATTTTATTATACGGGTCACACTTTTGGACCAAAATCACCAATCAATAGATCTCGGCAAGACAAGTCGAATGATTTCTTTCCTGGGTCTAGAAAATGGACGATGCCCGATATTTGTGAGGTCAAAGTTTATATTTAAAAGCATTGAAAAGTAAAAATCCGCAAACCAAACCTAACCTAGCCGGACGCAAGCTTAACCCGGCCCAAACCTAATCTAACCCAACGTAATCCCAACCCCACCCAAACCTAACCCAACCTAACGTAAGCATAAACGAACAAATTAAACACGTCGAATTTTGGACCCCACATTGAGAAGTTTTACTTTTCAATTCCTGTTAGATACAAGCTTTGATTCCCCATAATTCGTGGACGCTCCACTTTCTATACCGAAGAGTGGTATCATTTGATTCGTCTCGTTGAGATCTATTGATTGGTGTACTATGTTGACCCCAAAGTGTGACACTTATACTAAAGTACAGCCAAATTATTCCTGGAACTGTTCTGATGGAATTCTTCTGCTGTATTTGTTCTGACATAACAGATTTTCTAGATTCTTTTGCACAGAACTAATATCAAAAACCTATTTTGTCGGACTCTCAGAGTTGAACTGTCAAATGTTCTGTCAGAGCAAATCTATCAGAAGAAGCCGTGGATATGTGTTCTATCAGAAGGATTCCAGGAAATCGGTTCTGTCAGAACATGTGCTGGATATCTCTTCTATCGGAACAAAGTTATGGATATCTGTTCTTTCAGACCAATTACTGCAGAACAAAGCCTTTACATTGGTTTTGTAAGAACAACTACTTTAGACTATTCCGGGATATGTGTTCTGCAAGAATAAGCCTAGCAGAACAATTTTTGATGATGCTTCATTATGGCGGGTTTTAGAACAAGCCCAATACAATGTTTCTTTAAGACAATTTCTAACAGAACATTTTCAGGAAATATGTTGTCAGAACATTTTGGACTGAATAAGTGCTGGATATCTGTTCTGATTAAATTGTTCTGACAGAACAAGTGCTGGATATCTATTCTGACAGAACAAGTGCTAGATATCTGTTGTGATTTAATTGTTCCATCGGACCAAGTTTAGAATATTTGTTCTGACAGGACAAATCCTACTGATCAGTTCTTCAGGAAGAAATCTTTGACATGTGTTCAGTCAGCTAACAATTCTATAAAGGTATAGAAGTGGTCTGAACATCTGAGGCTTTTAAGCGGTTAGTGTGATTTAATGAAATGAGAGATTTGACGAAATTTGATGCTCATAATGGAAATGCATGGGAAACAATTGCTGGAGTTTAAACATTGTGCTTACACGATATTAGTAAGATAGTGAAGAAGCTTGATGGCATGGCGGAAGCAAGTAATAAACTTGAGAGAGAGCGGACTATTGAGGATTGTGGGAAGGATCCGGTTAGCGTTTTGAATCTCAGCACAAACACCTTTCGGTAGAGGGCATAGTGAGTTGACATTACGATGGATCGGAGCGTATGGATCAACGTCATTTTGACAAACACGAGTAAATACTGTCCAGTGGAAAGCTGTAGTGGTTGGGAAGTAATGCTTGCGGGATTATTTGATTTAGAAAAGAAAATGATATGCAGGGGGAATGTTTTTTCTATAGTATATTATTATTATATAGATGTTCTCTCGTTCCCATTGTCAGTGTTGTGCTGATGTGTTTCGAAATTATAAAAACATTGGATTATTTTTTTGAAGAAATTGACACATGCTTTATAAATTTATTGGCACATAAAAAAGTGGAGAGCAACCACGGTTACTTTAACTTGAATAAGACAGTGATAAGGGAATCTCTGTTGTTCTTTCTTATTTTATCTTGAGATTAGACCTGCGGCCAAGCGCCTTCCTAAGGAGTAGAAAAATTTTTAAACGTAAAGTATGCGAATAATAACTAAACTAAAATTGGGTTTTCCTATCTATCGGTCAAGTAAATTTTTGAATTTCGACCCCAAAATTCCCAGTTAATTAGAGACAGACGAGGATAAGAGGTAAGAGATGGAAGAATTGAAATATGTTCAGGCCATGTACTTGTCTTAAATTGCTTGTAAAAATTTATTGTTTAGAAATAAAAATGATTACCTTTGCGCCAAACGATTACATCCTTAAAGGAGAAAGTTAATGTGGCAACTGAGAATTAATTTCTGGTACATCCGTCCGTGATTTTTTTATACTGAGATATGTCCTGATAGACAACAAACCCCGTGGTCAAACTTGAGACCTTGGTACCTTGATGTGGGCTTATTAATATGAGACAAGGATATTTTTAAATTTATAAATTAGAAATTCCTATGTCTTTCCTGTTTGCGTACTTAAATGCGAACACGTTAATTTGAATTTTTTTAAGCTGTGTTGGGGGTTTTTTAGTCACGGAAGCGCATACTATTATGTACATGACTTTATGCACCTAAGTTTTCCAGCAACAAGTAAATACTAAAATTTGCTTTTTGTAGAGTTTAATATTGTCTCGTATTAACAAGCACGCCCATAGTACCCATAAAATTTGGTGTCTCTGATGTAATATTGTGGATTAAAAAGTGTACGGACGGACGGTTATATCAGGAGTAGATTGTTATTTGCCACCTTGACTTGTTCCTTTTATTGGATTTGTGGTCGCCAAGCCATTTTAAGATTGCATAAAAAATAAAACGAAGCCGACTTCCTCTCATTAATGCTTGATGCATGCTTGGCACAGGTTGATTTTTTCGTTGAAACAGGGTTGTTTTTCAAATTTTACGAAATCATGTAAGGTTTTTTGGATTTTTATTTTTTCCAATTTGCAGTATTTATTACTTATGGTGATCAAAAATGCTCAAAAGAGTGTACCTGAATGATACCAGAGCTTAGCTTTTGATCGTAAATTAACTATAAAATGTTCTGCTCATACTATCATAAAAAGCAACCCGAAGGCAACTCCGAAACAAATATAATGTTTGCACGTTTACATAAGCAGTAGTAATATCATTTTAACTCATGACTGTAAAGGAAAAAAATTTCTTTATTCAATTTTCTGAAGGGTTTTTGTTAAAATTAGATCTTCCTTCAAAAATTTAAGGAAAACAGATTTTTACATTAGGATTAAGTATAGGAAAACTATGATATTTAAACTTTATCTAAAGCGATTGGCGATTTTTACAGAATTGGAAAAGTCAATAATATTTTAAAAAAACACTGCTTTTTTTGGAAAATAAAAAAATTAAACTGTTGTCTTTTACCCTCGTTTTTTATTTATTTGTTGAGGGTAGTTGACTTTTGTTGTCTTTTGTCGCTCATGAAACAAGCAAGTAGACTCTTGCGCTCATGGCTAACGTTAAAAGTACAACAGCTTTACGTAGCCCTGGTCGGTTTTGAACCTGTGCTACATTTGCAACAAGTTCTTGACTTTGACCACTAGGGTATAGGGTACGGATTGGTTTTGCCTTATAATTTTACTTTATTCATCATATATCTTTCTAATTTGTATACAAATAGTATCCAATTATATACAAATAGTATTATTTATTCGATAAAATGCAAAAACATGAAGATTTTCCAATTTATTTATTGAAGAAAGCTTTTTGAAATTAATGGTTTTTTAAAATGCTTTCCTCCCGTTTAAAAAAAAAACAATTATTCTATTAAACTTCTTCTTAAATCTAAATGCTAATTTACTTACACTCACTTAAGTAGATTGAACGAAAAATACTCAAAAATCAAACAACGAGCGTGAGCAGCATAAAAAACTTGATTCAGAAAAGGTGTTAATTGCATGATAAAAATTGACAAAATGATCGTGACTACTAAAATGTGCGGGGCTGCTTTTTTCGGAGAGTTGAAAATTCGGGAGGAGGCTGCTTTATTTTCAAAATTAAAATATTGAAATCGGGACGGGGCTGCTTTTTTTTCACTGCAATATTTTACTTTTTGTTACCTAAAGAAGGTGACGCGTCGTTACGTAGGAATCTAAGAAAGACCTTGGCTATCTGACGGCCTACTAGAAATATTCATCTAATGATAGTCGAACTGCGACCGGAGATACATGAAATCTGGGGTAATTTTGGGCGAATTTGAATTGATTTTAATGAATTACTCATGCATATAGAAGAAAGAGTTTCACCAAAATAATTGAGAGTATTCACCATAATATCAAAATGTTTTGACCAACATTTACGTTTCATGTATATTAACATTTACAAGATTGAGTTTTATCTCATTGTTGGTTAGGTTAGGTTAGGTTTGGTTAGGTGAAAACCCAGTTCTATTGGTGGAAACCATCGTAATGAAAATTCAAATTGTTTTGGTGAAAACTCGATCTGATGTTGGCGAAAACCCAGTTATCGACAGAAGTCGGTTTAGTGAAAACTCAAATCCGGTAAATGTCCAACCCGCCAACTGTCTCTCCAAACTGTCAACTGGAAATGCAAAAACCGGCTTATAGCCTGGAACCGTACAAGTAGATATTGAGTTGCATCTGTAAGTTTTAACATGCGCTTGTTACCAAAGTTTAACTGCTGCGATGTTACTCAACTTGGGTTAACAATATTCCAGTAATGTCCTTAACTGGAAAATTTAAGAATTAGCACTCTACTTTTATGTACTAGATACTGAAACCATGTTCTTGGGAAAATCAAAACGCTATTGTCAGTTTTGCAATGCAACCAGGCTCGTTTGATTCGTGATTTTAAATTGGATTGACGGAGCATTGAAAGTGAGTAGCTCGACAAATTGTATCCGTGCCAGTAATCTCTGTGGGGCTGGACACTTTGCACTTCGGGGATATTTGCAGATTTTGAGTATTCACCAATACGAGCATCTGATTGGAAGTGGGTATTCACCAAAATATTTGATAGTATTCACCAAAAAGTACACATTCTCTAATCCATCCAAATTACTAATACAATTGAAGTTTGATATTGTTGTAGTTGACACAAAGTGGAAGTACGGAATTATCATTATTATGTGACGTGTTGCCTCCCCGTAAAAACGCCACAACGCATTTTAACCGAGCGAGGTTAAAAATTGCTGTAGTGGATTTGTAATTATTATAGTGGCAGGATTTTTACTACAACTCGTTGGCTTTACTAAGGGTGAATGGCGGCTTTTTGAACACTTGTTAACTATTTTTTTTAAAGACTCATTTTTCGTCTGGGAATCCATTTCTTTTGCTCAACGTGTTCTCCATGCGATTTGCTACAAGACCATACATGGCTTTTTTCTGATTCCGTGGGACTATGTATGGTTTGAAGGCAAACTTAGATCACTCTTCAGTGAAAGTTTTCCAAACGGCCGTCAAAAACGGTTGCGCGTGTGTGAAAAAGACGCTGTTTAAGATAACCAAATGCCCAAAAGTCCGTCGGCGACCATCTATGGTCTTGCCAGGGATGTCTTCTTTACTTATAATGCTTATTCCAAGGCGAGCTCTTAAGTCTGCTCAGTGATTCGTGATAAACCTTGTTTTAAAAGTTCATGCAATGTCGTGATTGGCCAATTATTTTTACTCTCATGTTTCAATTTTTCAGAATGACTGTTCTAATGGTTTGTTGAAATACTTGACATTGTATTGGCACCGCTCGTTTGGATGGTGGGTCCACGTTTGACGTCATATGGTCAGTTTTCTTCATCACTGGCTTAGATCATACTTTGGAACGGTACCATTCGCGCGGGCAGGATAAGCCTAGAGTCTTTGCATTTCGTTTTTTGTCAACTTCGGTCGATAATATGATGTATAGGGACTCCCGCCCGTGCTTCGATCCAGGCCAGAAAGTCGTTTTTGAAACTCCTGATTGAGCCCCCTTCCGTGGAAAGGTTTCTGAAAAGTGCTTCAAACTAAGCGGTCATTTTCATTTGCATTTTTAATCCTTCAAGCTCGAAAAGAAACTATTTTATAGAGAATTAGCTGCTCTATAACATGTGCAAAAGTGGAGTTGATTAGTGCAAAGATACCAGAGAAAAAAATTATTTTTAGGTGTTCAAAAACCCGCCGTTCACCCTGTATAACGAAATTTCGTTCCTTTGTTGCACGGTCGTAGTGTACGTTAAACAAGTTCGTTATTTGTAGAACTCGATTGCTATACAAAAAAATGGTTTGTATCTCATAATGAAATGATTTTGCTATTCCTGCTTGTGTAAAACTTTTCTTGAATATTCTATCTTTGATATCTTTGATTATTATTTGAGTTTGCGTCATCCTAACGTCAAGCTTTCCAGTGAGAGGAAAGAAAGTAGTGAGGAACAAAGCATGATGAATAATAATAAATTGAAAAACAAACAAATCTCTTTGAATTCGTCGCTGGCAAAAAAATTGATGAATCACAAATCACATTTGAATCATTATAATCCAAATAAAAAATATCAAATGTCCCATGCAAAATAGTAAAGTTTCAACCACTAGAGAAGCGTTTTCTTCGGAGCTCCTTTACAAGGCTTTGACTTCAATGCCGGAAATGCATGTGTTACATTTAAGATGGCCGATCAAGTTCCTGAATTCATATTCCTTTAAAAAAAAAAAAAAACATGATCAGATCGTTCATGACTATTTTATATCTTATGTCTGAAACTTTTGGTGGAGTTACAAAATGCTGATATAGAAATTCAGCATTTCGAAAGTAAAGAGCTGTACATGCACCTTGAAAGTCCCAGTCGAAGACGATCTAATAACTTGTTCCGTATAAGGTGTTGCTGAGATGAAATCCGGGTAACTTTTAGTTCAAAACCCAAGGTGTCCGGATGGTACACTTATGCAGATAAATCAGTTCATTCATCACAAATACCAAAAAAGTGCGCTTCTAATTAATCGGAATTAGAAATTTTCCAATTTTTAGTTTTTAAGTTATTTTCGGTTAAAGCTTTACTATTTTTCATACGACATACGGTATGTCGACACACCCGTGCTCCTGTTTTTACATTTTAGCCGTATACACCCAAACTTTGATGCAAGCTTTTTGAAAGGAATTCTAATAGACGGTATCACCTACAAATCCCCCCTTCAATATTTCGCCTGGACAAAATCCTCCACCCA